>CM070497.1:34705215-34787715 GCA_036324585.1 Champsocephalus esox
TCTTGCATGTGGAGAATCTTGATTTGAAAATGTGGAAATAAATATTGAAGGTTAACAAGGTGACAAAAACAGCTTTACCCAGATACATATTTCTAATAACACTTGTAACCTTGGATTTTTTAAGAAAGCAAAAGCAAGTTTTTTTGAAAAGCCCCTTTCAAATAAGCCCAAAAGTTGTTTATATGAGATATTAAAAGGCAATACAAAAAACACACAGCGATATAAAAAGGGGTTCCTATGTTGCTTTTTGGGATTTTTCTCTGCCTTTAACATGTTATTTGGGTTTTGGTGCATGTGTGTTCCCTCCAGAGGGGCGGGACATCTCTCAGCTGTTGACCAATCACAACAGAGCCGGCCAGCTAACCAATCAGAGCAGACTGGGCTGTGGTTTCAGACAGAGGGTGAAAAGAGGTGCAGCAGCACAGGCAGTATGAGAGAAATAAAGAGCTTTTTGAACATTAAAGCTTGGAGACATGTAGAGACACTACGTACTGATATACACCTGAACATCAGAGGAGAGGACTCTTTAAAGTAGAGACACTACATACTGATATACACCTGGACATCAGCAGGAGAGGACTCTTTAAAGTAGAGACACTACATACTGATATACACCTGGACATCAGCAGGAGAGGACTCTTTAAAGTAGAGACACTACATACTGATATACACCTGCACATCAGCAGGAGAGGACTCTTTAAAGTAGAGACACTACACACTGATATACACCTGAACATCAGCAGGGGAGGACTCTTTAAAGTAGAGACACTACATACTGATATACACCTGAACATCAGCAGGAGAGGACTCTTTAAAGTAGAGACACTACATACTGATACGGCCGAACAGTAGCAAGCAAGAAAGACTAATTTCAGCCTCAAGACCTGAATCCGTTTTCGGTAACAGATAAGATTGAGAGGTGTGCCATAACAACATAAAAACCTCTGTATGTACTTGTATGAATATGGCCTCTTTACTCTGATATCGCTCCGTTAAAAAAGACGTTAGACATTTGCCTCTCTCCTCTCTTTTTCTAAGTCCTTGATGTTCTCGTATCCCAGTGGTCTTCTTGTCTACCATCAGCGGGGGTATCACCCGTTTCCTTACATGTCCCGAGCGAAGCGGGATGCAATTTGTAGTGCCAGAGTGTTTTGTTTTTTTAGGAAAGTAGGCCAAGAGCATGAGGATTTTTTGAAAAGACAGAATGACAGAGAGACGTCTCGGAGCGGGAGAGGAACAGAGATATGCAGACAAGAGAGGTTCCATCATATGTGACGATGTTTGTTTGTTTCTCTGTGGGACAACCATCACTCTTGTAAACGCCGGAAGAAACCAGACAGCAGACATGAGGACAAAACTCTTTCTCTTTGGTTTTTCCCGTCTTTCCTCCACTTCAATGTTTCTGGCGATTCAATAACATTTGACTTAATTTAAAGGTGGTGTATAGGCCTGGTTCACCACAACATGATGCTCACATAGAGGCCATGCATGTGTGTATAATATAACATACAATGAATAAACCATAGACTATTAATTATGGTAAGTAAATATTTGAAATAATGCGGGATGAAAGATTTTAAAAATGCATTAGCAGTCGTTCTCCTTCAGGCTTTTTCTTTCTCTCCGGTGTCTAACTCATCAGAATCACTCCCTTATCTGCCTCAAATGACAGTTGTAAGGCAGACACACACACACACACACACACACACACACACACACACACACACACTCATATACACACACATATACACACACATATACACACACATACCATGTATATATCACTTCAGGGGACATTACATTGACTTACATGCATTTCCTGGAGACTTATCCTAACCTTAACAATAACCAACACATGTCTAACCCTAACCCTTACCCTAACCCTAACCCTAACCCTAACCCTAACCCTAATCCTAAACCTAACCAAGTCTTCACCCTAAAATTAATGACCCCCCCTTATGGGGACCTCCAATTTGTCCCCATAAGGGAGGCGAGTCCCCACACGTGACTATGCAAACAGATTTAGGTCCCCACAAGTATAGTAATGCTAGTCCACACACACACACACACACACGCACACACACTCAGACAGAGAAAAAGTAAAGTGAGTGAGAGATTATCCCTGAGGTTTGATCATTGTCAAAAACCCGATGACGCCTAGTTCTCAAATGCAAAGGCTGTAGTAGCACGATAATGTTTTTTTTTAAATCTGAAACTTGTAGGCTTCCATGTATTGAGACTTTGAGGGGCCAATTTGAATAACTATTGCACGGCCGCTAAAACTGTGCAAATAAGACCACATAATAAACCTCTCCGTGCATCTGCAGACGGAGAAACGCATCTCTAACGGCGATGCTCAGCAAACAGCGCCTCGGTGCCCCTGTGCTATTTGCTCATATTTAAATTTGGTATCATGCATTCATTTGGAGCTAAACTGTCCCTCTTTCTATGCAAATGAGCCTCGCTGCAGAAACAGAGCAGCAGATTATCAGCTTCTGTGGAGAGTGGTGACCGAAGCACAGGGACTAGTTGGGATGCTGTCAATGTTCCAGGTTCAAGGCTGTGTGCATAGCTACAGTGCAACACAATCAAAACAGATACAATAGTGCAAGTAAATAAAATAAAATATGGTAGAAATAGTGCAGAATAGCCTATTTACAAGTAATTTAAATATTGATTTAACATTTCAGGGACAGAATGCATTCACACAATCGAAAGACGTGTGAATGCAGGAAGTCCCGCTTTCTTACTTGTTCATATAAATGCTTGCTGTTTTCTTCCTCACAGCTTGTGTTGTCTTGGACAAGCCTTCATTTGTTATAACCTGGCTCATAAAGAAATAATAAGAACATTTAACGATTTCAATTCGACCAAATGAACCCTTGTGTTGTGTTCGAAAGCTGTTCCTGGTGTTCGCGGGTCGATTTCTACATTTCAGTCCAAAACACTCAAAAGTAATGACTATCATCCAATATTGTTTTAACTACATCAGAACTAACTTATCATGCATTCATAACCGTACAATCCTGTTTAATGTTATGGCCCCAAACACACCACACCACATATGGCACACGTGCATATGTGTGTGTTCAGGTTCAAGTGTTAGTGCACATATTCTTTGAGAAAGGCAGAGTTCCCGTGGGGGAGGCGAGCAGGGGGAGGGGAGACCAGGTGCATGTTGCGAAACAATTATTGTAACAGTGTATGAAGGGGGGGGAGGGGGGGAGGGGTGTCTAAAGTCAAAGATGAATCTTGATTGGGCCAAATTTGACCTCGAGTCACCCAAAACAATTCTGCTGGGTCTACTCTCCAGACCCCAACACCAAATGATACACCTTTCTTTTAGAGACCGTCAGACTTGGCTGAAACGTAGAAGATTTAGAATATTTGCCGAACTGCATTGTGGGGAGCATGGCATGGCTTTGCAAGCATCGTGAGCATGACGGCCCGTCTACACTACAGGCATCAACAAATCTTGAAGCTGGGCGTGTCTGAGGCTTGGCGATTTCTCGCGCCCAAGGCGACCAACAACCAATCAGGAATCTCCCTACCCCGGCATACAAAGCAATAGCAATGTTAAAACGAAGTAAACTGGATATAAACTCCCCAAACAGGCGAAAACCTACCAGTTTCACCCTCTGTCTGCGCCACCTCCCTCCATGCTGGTTCCTCCGGTTTGAATCCCGGTAAATAGTTCTGGTCGTAAAGAACCGGGTGATTTGCTACCGTAATTTCTCGTTTGGAATATGAGGAAATGAACTGCGGTCTGGCTCTCCCAGCTTGCACGCGGTTTGATTGGCTAGCGCTTCTACTGGCGGGATTTGCATAAACGAGAGTTGATTGGCTGATGCCAGCTTCGAAAGCATCGGGAGCATCAAAAGTTGAACATTGCTCAACTTTTGATGCTCACGATGCTTGCCAAGCCATGCCATGCTCCCCACAATGCAGTTCGGCGAAGATTCAAAATCTTCTACGTCCCATTCAAGTGAATGGGCAAGCGTTGAAAGCCTTTTTCGATGCCTGTAGTGTAGACGGAGCATCAAAAGTTGAGCAATGTTCAACTTTTGATGCTCCCGATGCTTTTGAAGCTGGCATCAGCCAATGAAATCCCGTTTATGCAAATCCCGCCAGTACAAGCTAGCCAATCAAACCGCGTGCAAGCTGGGAGAGCCAGACCACAGTTCATTTCCTCATATTCCAAACGAGAAATTACGGTAGCAAATCACCCGGTTCTTTACGACCAGAACTATTAACGGGATACAAACCGGAGGAACCAGCATGGAGGGAGGGGGCAGAGACAGTGGGGGAAACTGGTAGGTTTTCGCCTGTTTGGGGAGTTTATATCCAGTTTACTTCGTGTTAACATTGCTATTGCCTTGTGTGCCGGGGGCGGGAGATTCCTGATTGGTTGTTGGTCGCCTTGGGCACGAGAAATCGCCAAGCCTCAGACACGCCCAGCTTCAAGATTTGTTGATGCCTGTAGTGTAGACGGGCCGTAAGTCGTTCTTTAACTGATCAGAAAAGGTAGATTGGTAGCGGTCGTGACGAACGAGCTTTTAGTCCCTGCATGTGTGGAGATGTTGACGGAGATAATATACATCCACAGCTACAGCTATAGGGAAGAGGACTCAAAGTAAATGTTGACTTTTGTCATGTTGACGTTCGGCAGCACTGCTCCCAGCTGAAATAAAAATACTGTACGTAGAGTGGAAGTGAAGCTGAGAGAGAGAGAGAGAGAGAGAAAGAGAGAGAGAGAGCGAGAGAGAGAGAGAGAGAGAGAGAGAGAGAGAGAGAGAGAGAGAGAGGAGAGAGAGAGAGAGAGAAATGGATTGAAGTGAAGGAAGGCAGGACTGCTTTTGCCACAGGAGAGGTTTCATGTAAAACATACAGCTGGCTTTCCTGTCCAATTTGGCAAATTACTGACGGGCAACTCCCCCCTGACGTGAGAGTGTGTCTGTGTGTGTGTGTGTGTGTGTGTGTGTGTGTGTGTGCGCACGTGTGCGTGTGCGTGTGTGTGTGTGTGTGTGTGTGTGTGTGTGTGAGTGTGTGTGTGGGGCTGTCTGCGTCCGACTCATCTCATTTACCGGCTTAGACAAGATCTCTCTGTCAGATACAC
Organism: Champsocephalus esox; assembly: GCA_036324585.1. Lineage (NCBI taxonomy): Eukaryota > Metazoa > Chordata > Actinopteri > Perciformes > Channichthyidae > Champsocephalus > Champsocephalus esox. Next base: position 34,710,332 of record CM070497.1, read on the forward strand.
ACACTCACACACACACGCACACTCTCACACACACACACACACACACACACTCACACACACACACACTCTCACACACATGCCGCTCTGAAATATGTACTAGCCTCATGTGGGGAAATCTCTGAGGATTATCCCCAATAACCTGTTTAACTTAATCCTTATCTCACACACATGAATAATAAATCTCTCTCTTGGAGAAGGAGTAACGCCTCTCTCACCTTACTCTCCATCTCACACACTCCCTCTCTCTCTCCCTCTCTCTCTCCTTCTCCCTCACACACTCCCTCCATCTGCTTCAGGAACATGAGCCGGCTGCTTTCTCTCAGAGCGTCTTTGAGCTGTTTTGACATATGCGCTGCCTCTCTGTTTCTCTATCTTTTTCCACCAACCCCACACCTCTAACGTCTCGTCTCTCTCTCAGTGTTCCCGATCCAGGACAGGAAGAGGAGCGGTAGCAGGCAGGGAACACCACAGAAGAAGAAGAAGACCACAATAACAGGAAGGGGAAGTGGGCAGTGACCTGTTTGAGTACACGGTCCGACAGCTGGGGGTTCGACGCTTTGATGAGAAAACCACATCAGAGGCGGTAGGAGGAAGAGGAGAACCTGTTGAGGAAGAAACCCTCATCAACCTGAAGAAACAGGGAATGTTCTCGATAAAAAACTTTAAAATCGGGACAAGTCGTGTGTTATATCAGGAGAAATCCCAACAGAGGAACACCATCTCACCTCCTGAGTGATTTGAGATATTCTTTGGGTTGATCTCACCTCTGGAATTCATTTTAATACCATTTGTCATCACAGACTTATCTGGATTGTACAGAAACCCGGTGAATATTAAGTCGAGAGAAGGACGGAAAAAATCACCGACAACACCTGCTGCTCCCGTTGAACATCAGGAACACCAGAACAAGAAGAGATCGAGAGAGAGAGGACGAGGAGGTGGTTTTACTCCCCGTTGAGACCACCAGCCACTGATTTCTACCCAGATTAATCAAGGATAGCCTCAGGTGGAGCGAGCACCTGAGAGGATTTGTGCTTCATTTCCCCCCGAAAGAAAGGACTGACCAACATCCTATCTCCCTGTGTGGTAAGTTTCCCTTTTCCATCTTGATGTTGGCTGATTTGAAATGAAAATATGGATTGCGCCGATGTCTTAAGTGTCTGTAGATAACAAGACAATGCATCCACAGCTTTCACGTTCCTTAAATGGGAAGCTATGTTTAATTTCTTTCTGATTTAAAAACTGTGTACGTCAGCAAAGCCAGAATATATGTAACCCAGATCCTTTGAAAACGCTCCAGGCTACTTCCCCAATCACTCCGGGGGTGAAACGCTCATGAATACTGTTCAAAGTGTCTGGAAGAAGGGACAGAAATAACTCAACATGATGCTTATAACCTCCTGTGAGGACAAGCTGTCGGCCGGCGTCTCTCCTCACCTGCGCTATGAGCTCGGTTTGGACAGCTCTGTGTAGATTTGAATGCTGTAATTGAGCGCTGTTTCGCCCCCAGAGGTTATGCTGTCATTCCTGGAGACAGACCGCTGTGACCATTAAGACAATGCGGGGCGATGTGTGGACGGAGAGCTAACCAAATCCACCAGGAGCTCTGGAGATGTTCATTTTTTAAGAGTGGTGCATAGGGAAAAAACTGCAGCTGTCAACGACATGTCAAATTGGTTTGGATATAACGTATTGATGACACCTTTTCATATTTTATCTCGTCAGTGGAGAGGTGTTGTGTCAGCTTTGAGTTATGGGTAATATATCATCAGCTTTTGCAAACAGGGCATGAAAGGCTGGGAGATAACAGAACATCTTATTAAAAGCACATTTTTGTGAGGGTATGTGTTATTTGAGATGATTTTATTAACATCATTTCTGATGCTTTGTGTATTTATACTCATGGTTTGTCCATACATATACTGCTGCTGCTCAAAAACACAAAACCCATGTCTTTACAGGCAGTCAAATACAAGCATGGAAATACGACATATTCTAAATATTAAATCTGAACGGTTTTTTTTCACGTGAATGATAGACAGAAAGGACAATGAATAAATAAAATATAGGTCAATAGAAAGTTGATTATAAATAAAATATGTATTCAAAATCAATAAATGAATAGCCTACATTAATAAATAATCAATATTATTTTACATATAGCCAAAATCATTATACAAGGACAATAGAGAAGGAGAATATATGAAAATAAATACATTTAAAAAAATGTTTGAATAAATACATAAATAAACAAAAAAACAAACATATAGATAAATATAAATAAACTAGCTTAAATCAACAAATCATAAATATTGAAAATACCACTTCATTATTAAACTAGCATGCTGAAAAAAATACAATTACGGTTTTCATTACAAGTTGTTTCTGTTATTTTGTCCACCCTGCGGATGTTTTGATAGTGTTTCAGTCGTAGTGTTTGTTTCTCTCTGTGGATCTGGATCTGTGGCCCGCAGAGCAAAGAGGTGATTTGATTTCGTTGTTACGTCGAAAGCCTTTGATGCAACTAAACCCAGTGGTCTAATTCCTGGAGAGGGAACTATCAGTGAAAATCCTTTGGGTGCCATCTGGGAGACTTCTCACACACACACACACACACACACACACACACACACACACACACACACACACAAGATCTGTGATTAGAGCCATTCATTCAGATATATGTCGGAGTGGTTGACAAGCTGTCCAGCTGTGGCCATGTTAGCTCAGATGAAGTCGCTGATTACAACTGAAAGACCCAGTTGTACTTGCTGCGTCTGCATTCTGCATTTTAAATAATATACCAAACTTCACTTTATATTTGAACTTCAGTTTTGACATTTGACAACGGACATGAATGAAACTGCACCAAACTGTTAGAGTTAATAGAAAATGGAGGGAATATACTGACAATTTACTCACAGCTCAGTTAAACAGGGGGATTTGAATGCTGCCAGCTGATTTGACAGCTTATGGGTTCACCACATATACAGATGTGACAAAATGGATATATTATAACTTCAGATCATTCAGTTTCTGATGCAAGATCCGAATCTGGCAGAGTTGGGCTCCTCTAACATGTTTCCACTAATAGGGGGTGCCTTCGGGGCTGACAGCTGAGCCCAGCCCAATGTGGATAACACGCGAGGCTTTCAGAAATGATTTTCAGATGACTGTTGGTCATTACTGTCAGATTTAGAGCCGTCCACATCCTTCATAACGGCTCGCTGTAATAACATCTGATTTGTCTGATTGTGAAAGAAAATAGAATTAACTGGAAGGGGCTTCGACGCCGATCAGAGCGTGTGTGTGTGTGTGTGTGTGTGTGTGTGTGTGTGTGTGTGTGTGTGTGTGTGTGTGTGTGTGTGTGAGTGTGAGAGAGTCAATTCCTGGTTTCACTTGCTAGCAGGCAGATTGTTAGAAGCTGCTCTGTGATTAAACCTGTTCTAATCTGAACACACACACACACACACACACACACACACACAAACACACACACACACACACACACATAAACACACGAACACACACACACACACACATGAACACACACACACACACACAAACACACGAACACACACACACACACACACACACACGAACACACACACACACACACACACACACACTCTAGAGTTTAGCAGCGCGAACATGAAAACATTTGAGGCTGTTAAATTACTTTCTGTGCCACATGCGCACAAACAAACTCGCACAAAAAAAAGTAGACCAAACCGTGTCAAATCAATTCTTTTTTTTAAATCGATCTTTTTTACAGTTTGTTACAGGACTTTTTAACTGGAGCTCCTCTCGTGCGCTATGTGCTGATGTGCTCAACAAACAGTCATGTTATCGTCAAAGTCAACAGAGTTCAGACTTAAAAAACGTAGCCAGTTACATCAAATGTAATATTTTGGTCCAAAAAAGTGCCATATAAAAACGTTCCTGAATTGAAATGGTTCATCCTCAGGGGAGCATGACGTAGCTTAATATATGACATCGCTATCTTCATACAATCTTCTTGATATTGTGGCATCAGAAAGGGAACACAGGGATTTTAGCCCTTGCAGACCATTTGCATGCACACAAACCTCCAGTATCTAACACACTACTAGAAAGGGAAAGCCCAACAAGCATTACAGGGCCTCTCTTTAACGGAGCGTCCACACTACAGCTTCAAAAATAGCTTGGAGCTAGGCGTGTCTGTAGCTTGGGGATTTTATTCAAGCAACACGACCAACAACCAATCACATGAATCTCCCGCCCCCGACATACAAAGCAAAAAGCCCCCGGGGATTTTATGGGAGCAATATATATATATAAACTCCCCAAACAGGCGAAGACCTACCAGTTTCCCCCACTGTCTCTGCCACCTCCCTCCATGCTGGTTCCTCCGGTTTGTGTCCCGGTAGGTGAAGAGGGTCTGGTCATACAAAACCGGGTGATTGCTACGGCGATAGTTAGTTTCTCCTCCGACTTTTTTTGAAATATAGAAATGAACGGCGGGATATCTCTCCCAGCTTAGACGCGGTTTGATTGGCTACGGCTTGAGCTGTCAGATTTTGCAAAACGGGATTTGATTGGCTGGTGCTGGCTACTCCGGCGTCTCCGGCGTCAAAAGTTGAACATTGTTCAACTTCTGTCGCCTGAGACGGACCGCTCGGCTACCCACAATTCAGTTCGGCGAAAAAGCGAGGCAACGTGACGTCACCCCATTGAAAGTGAATGGACAGATTGGAGTTGTCGACGCTTCCGACGCTGTCGACGCTGTAGTGTGGACGGGCCGTAAGACTTCCATCAGCATGTACAGAGATGCACCAATCAAGCTACTTTTAGGCCCTGTAATAGGATAATTATTACAAATTAGTTTCCTAACTGGCCGAACAACCCCGTGTTCCCCTGTGTCCAAGATAGAAATACACACACTCACAGTAGGAGAAAAGACAACATACACACCAGGGGCGGACTGGGACAACAAATCAGCCCGGGACTCTCGACTTTGGTACCGACGGCCCACCTCGGTACCGCTAGTAAATTGTCAACGGGGGGGAGGGGGGAGTGTGCTAGTGACTTATCCGACCGGCCTACATCGTCCGACCGGCCCACTTCAGTCCCGAACGTCCCGATGGCCAGTCCGCCACTGATACACACCCATTGCCCGTCCTCCGATGTCCTCATAAAGCTCAATTGTATTTCTTTGCATGAACTTTATCCACCACCAGATTTATGAAGTCTTGTCGTCTTGGTTCTTGCTTTTGCCTTTGGTGAGTGAAACTAGGTCAGACCTGTCTGCCAGTCACCAAACAGCTCGGAGAATGACAACTGTATCTGCGCGTCTGTCTGTTTCTGCTTCTCACACACTCACACACACACACACACTCACACACACACACACACACACACACACACACACACACACTCCCTAGCCTGCGGACAATGTAAAGATGTAATTACAGATATTCCTAGAAGTTATTTATCCTTCTGAAAGATGCCTTTGATACACGATGCCGTAAATTACTTTGTATAATCCCGACGTGAGATTTGCATGCCTGACACGTGGACTCGAGAGGCAAATCAAAAGGTGATCATAATGTGATTTACAGCTTAAATAAAAACGACAGGTAAAAATAACTGTTTGAGCAAAAACCTAAACTGTATCGTACCGTCACTTTCCTTACGCCAGTCGATACGATCTGCAGATTCAAAAGTTAGGATTTTCGAGTAAATCCGAGTTCAATTGCGATTAAAATAAGTTGTTACATTGTAGTGTTTAACCTCCAAAGCACTTCTCCTCCTCAGGTGTTGCATCTACATGTTAGAGGTGAGACGGAGCGAGGGACAGGGACTGAGGAAAAGGTGAAGAACTCGAGAGGAGGTGAGAAAAGGAAAAAGGTGGAAAGATCGACAAGGAACACAGAAATAGACTTATGAACAAAACAAGATGCAGATTTCACCTTGAGAGTCAACCGAGGGAAGAGGTGGAGACGTGTTCAGAAAAACTAAGTGAGACGCCGACAGAACAAAGTGAGACAAAGACAGAGACAACGTGAGACAAAGACAGAGACAACGTGAGACAAAGACAGAGACAACGTGAGACAAAGACAGAGACAACGTGAGACAAAGACAGAGACAACGTGAGAGACAGACAGAGACAAAGTGAGACAAAGACAGAACAAAGTGAGAGACAGACAGAGACAACGTGAGACAAAGACAGAACAAAGTGAGAGACAGACAGAGACAAAGTGAGACACCGACAGAACAAAGTGAGAGACAGACAGAGACAAAGTGAGACAGAGACAAAGTGAGAGACAGACGGAGACAAAGTGAGAGACAGACAAAGTGAGAGACAGACAGAACAAAGTGAGAGACAGACAGAGACAAAGTGAGACAGAGACAAAGTGAGAGACAGACAGAGACAAAGTGAGAGACAGACAGAGACAAAGTGAGAGACAGACAGAACAAAGTGAGAGACAGACAGAGACAAAGTGAGACACCGACAGAACAAAGTGAGAGACAGACAGAGACAAAGTGAGACAGAGACAAAGTGAGAGACAGACAGAGACAAAGTGAGAGACAGACAGAGACAAAGTGAGACACCGACAGAACAAAGTGAGAGACAGACAGAGACAAAGTGAGACAGAGACAAAGTGAGAGACAGACAGAGACAAAGTGAGACAGAGACAAAGTGAGAGACAGACGGAGACAAAGTGAGAGACAGACAAAGTGAGAGACAGACAGAACAAAGTGAGAGACAGACAGAGACAAAGTGAGACAGAGACAAAGTGAGAGACAGACAGAGACAAAGTGAGAGACAGACAGAGACAAAGTGAGAGACAGACAGAACAAAGTGAGAGACAGACAGAGACAAAGTGAGACACCGACAGAACAAAGTGAGAGACAGACAGAGACAAAGTGAGACAGAGACAAAGTGAGAGACAGACAGAGACAAAGTGAGAGACAGACAGAGACAAAGTGAGACACCGACAGAACAAAGTGAGAGACAGACAGAGACAAAGTGAGACAGAGACAAAGTGAGAGACAGACAGAGACAAAGTGAGACAGAGACAAAGTGAGAGACAGACAGAGACAAAGTGAGACACAGACAGAGACAAAGTGAAACACGCCGAGTGAGACATGCATCCAGCAGCTGAATACCAGGAAGGGAGTGTCCGCTCACTAATGACGACCCTTCATTAACAAACGCTACGGCATTTCCCAGAAGGCATTGTGTTTACGCTTCCTGCTGCTGATCAAAGGGACGGAGCAACAACTGCTCTGAAGACGGAAAAGCATGTTTTGAAAAAAGGCCCTTTTAGGGAAAATGCCCCCCAATGGAGTCGTCATCACACGGATAATGGAATGTGTGTGTGTGTGTGTGTGTGTGTGTGTGTGTGTGTGTGTGTGTGTGTGTGTGTGTGTGTGTGTGTGTGTGTGTGTGACATTGCCCATTATTTATCCAATAAAACCTTTTATATAAAAAAATGTGTATACAAATATTTTTTATGGCAACTCAAAAATGACGTGTTGGATTTTTTTTGTAATATTAACATTAATAATATTTATCTATTTTATTTTTTTATAAATATTATTGTATGTTAAAGGTGGGGTAGGTGAGTTTCAGAAACCGGCTCGAGTGCACTAACATCTGAAAGTACACAGCCGAAAAGAATCCGCCCCTTCCTTCAGACGTCCTCACAGAGCACCTCCTCCAACACACACGAACGTGACGTCAGCAGACGGGTGGAAGTGGCCGCCTGTTGCTGGAGATTCATTGAAGTGCTGCTGCAATGCGCGCCCAATGACGGCACGCCCAATGACGGCACGAGATACATGTGTGCGTGCACGAGATGGAAGGCTGACAGACAGGGCGGCAATCCGGCTGAACGGATTGGATGCACTTTTTACAGTATTACGGCTTCCACAGATGACATTTCTTTATGGATTTGTTGTCAAAGCACTTCAGATATTCATCGCTATCATCAAGATTCATGTTCATGTTTAGGCTTTTAAAACGGCTTTAGTTAAGGTTTGACAATCTAATAAAATACTTATTCATCTGAAAAGCTTGCACTTTTAAATGTTGATTGAAGCAAATCTGAGTTACAACCTTATTATTGGACTTACTTAATAGATATCAGTCGTCTTTGAGTCCTTGAAAGTGATTTAAGTCCTGTATGCTTTCACGCGGCACTGCGTGAGCACATACATGTTCTGCACGGGGTGTGATTGATCTGTTTATCTAGAGAACACGTAGAGAGGAAGGATACGGGGTGATGCACAGTAACAAGTAAGCACTGCAGGACAGGAAGCACGAGGGTTTGAAACAGAAGCCATGTCTCTCTGGGAAGGTGTTAAAAAGACAATGAATGTACTCTTAACTCACATACTTACTCACCCTAACGCCGTACTGATAACATGTTCATTAAAAGGGCTATCAATGACTTAACTTAACTTAATTATTCAAAACATGACATAAAAAGCACCTGAAAGAATGCCATTAAAATAAATTACCATTAAAGATATTTCCATTAGTATTACAGGAGACCAAAATCCGTTATCTCTGACATCCCACCAAGTATCACTTCTGAGGAAAAAGATGTATCAGTTTTATTTATGTGCTATTTAATATTTCATATATAAGATGCCATTTTAATCAAAGACTGTTTGGTTTTCCTTAAATTGTGGATGATGGTAATGTCGTAAGCCATTTCTAAGGGTGCCGCGTGGGGGTTGCAAAGGGAATAGGAATTAGGGAGTCTTAAGTGACACAAACATACAAAAATAATGTCCATGAATCACCAGACGAAGACCCTTCCTTTAGATGTTTGAGTCACAGGATATCCCGTCAATATTTCTGAATGGCAGATCACCTAAGGCGCCTAAACACCATTGTTTTAACCAGTATGGTTTTAGGGTTTTGTTTCGGCAGTGGTATGTGTTATAGTTTTAAAGATACAATACTCCCCCCGTCTGAAATGCCTCCATCGGACTCCTTAGGTTACTTCAGGAACATAGTGACATATGCTCCTATTGGCTAGCGCTCCAACACATTGTACATGATAGGCTAAGGGGCGGGACATCTCTAAGTGGGTGACCAATCAAAACAGAGCCGGCCAGCTAACCAATCAGAGCAGACTGGGCTGTGGTTTCAGACAGAGGGTGAAAAGAGGTGCTGCAGCACAGAGAAAATAAAGAGCTTTTTGAACATTAAAACATGTAGAGACACTACACACTGATATACACCTGAACATCAGCAGGAGAGGACTCTTTAAAGTAGAGACACTACATACTGATATACACCTGAACATCAGCAGGAGAGGACTCTTTAAAGTAGAGACACTACATACTGATATACACCTGAACATCAGCAGGAGAGGACTCTTTAAAGTAGAGACACTACATACTGATATACACCTGAACATCAGCAGGAGAGGACTCTTTAAAGTAGAGACACTACATACTGATATACACCTGAACATCAGCAGGAGAGGACTCTTTAAAGTAGAGACACTACATACTGATATACACTTGAACATCAGCAGGAGAGGACTCTTTAAAGTAGAGACACTACGTACTGATATACACCTGAACATCAGCAGGAGAGGACTCTTTAAAGTAGAGACACTGCATACTGATATACACCTGAACATCAGCAGGAGAGGACTCTTTAAAGTAGAGACACTACATACTGATATACACCTGAACATCAGCAGGAGAGGACTCTTTAAAGTAGAGACACTACATACTGATATACACCTGAACATCAGCAGGAGAGGACTCTTTAAAGTAGAGACACTACGTACTGATATACACCTGAACATCAGCAGGAGAGGACTCTTTAAAGTAGAGACACTACATACTGATATACACCTGAACATCAGCAGGAGAGGACTCTTTAAAGTAGAGACACTACATACTGATATACACCTGAACATCAGCAGGAGAGGACTCTTTAAAGTAGAGACACTTGTAAAATAATAGTCACTTTGCCAGGGTTATTATATGGAAACATGGGGACACACAATTCATAATGAACCTGAAACTGAACACACCATGTCCTCTTTAATGTACCATAGAAGTTGCTTTGAAATAAGGACGTTACATTTTAACTTTTAACATAAGATGGAAAACACATCAGTCCTTTTTTAAACTGATGGGAAAGTAAGAGGGGTGATATGAAGGTATTAAAGGGGCTACATAACTTCTAATTGGCATTACATTTTTAGTTCAATGGTACTCAACAAAATCCACCGCAAATTGTCATTAACGATGATTTACTCACTTCTGTTTAATTAATTTAGCCCTGAAAGGAAGCTAGACAAAGAAGAACACGAGAGGAAAAATAAAAACCCAAACAAAGCAAGGCCAGAAAACACTGTTGAGTCTTTGTTTGAGCTGATTTGTGGGGAGCCGTGTGAAGAGGTCACGAGAGGTCAGCAAAGGACCAGATTAGGCCATTAGAGGGAGAAGATTTTGTGCCGGAATAATCCCTTCATCCTAATCTCTCTTTCTCCCTCCCTGCTGCTAATGGATGGAAGACAATAAGATGCACTAATCTGTCCAGTGGGAAGCGCTCACATGTCTACTGGAGTGCATATAGACTAAAATGTTTTGAAGATTAGTTCCCTGGCATTTCTGCCTTGTTAGATAGAGCCTTAGTGGAGGGAGGCAGGGACCATGAAAGAGGGGGAGATAGTGAGAAATAACATAAGGGAAAAGCTGAAGTTCAGTTCATTACAACTGCTACATTTTTATTTTTGGTTATATAGTGGTTAAACAGCTTGAAGGCAGGATCAAGTGATGCAAGACAGTGAAACTTGAAATCAGTCAAAAGCTATAAAAATCAAAAGAGCTGCCAGTTTGATTCAGATCTTCAATGTAAATTCACAATTTTGAATTTTTTTTAAAGGACATTTTATGCTTATGTGCAGGTGTATATCAGTATGTAGTGTCTCTACTTTAAAGAGTCCTCTCCTGCTGATGTTCAGGTGTATATCAGTATGTAGTGTCTCTACTTTAAAGAGTCCTCTCCTGCTGATGTTCAGGTGTATATCAGTATGTAGTGTCTCTACTTTAAAGAGTCCTCTCCTGCTGATGTTCAGGTGTATATCAGTATGTAGTGTCTCTACTTTAAAGAGTCCTCTCCTGCTGATGTTCAGGTGTATATCAGTATGTAGTGTCTCTACTTTAAAGAGTCCTCTCCTGCTGATGTTCAGGTGTATATCAGTATGTAGTGTCTCTACTTTAAAGAGTCCTCTCCTGCTGATGTTCAGGTGTATATCAGTGTGTAGTGTCTCTACTTTAAAGAGTCCTCTCCTGCTGATGTTCAGGTGTATATCAGTATGTAGTGTCTCTACTTTAAAGAGTCCTCTCCTGCTGATGTTCAGGTGTATATCAGTATGTAGTGTCTCTACTTTAAAGAGTTCTCTCCTGCTGATGTTCAGGTGTATATCAGTGTGTAGTGTCTCTACTTTAAAGAGTCCTCTCATGCTGATGTTCAGGTGTATATCAGTGTGTAGTGTCTCTACTTTAAAGAGTCCTCTCATGCTGATGTTCAGGTGTATATCAGTATGTAGTGTCTCTACATGTCTCCATGCTTCAATGTTCAAAAAGCGCTTTATGTTTCTCATACTTCCTGTGCTGCAGCACCTCTTTTCACCCTCTGTCTCAAACCAGAGCCCAGTCTGCTCTGATTGGTTAGCTGGCCGGCTCTGTTGTGATTTGTCGACTGCTTAGAGATGTCCCGCCCCTTAGCCAATCACGTACAATGTGTTGGAGCGCTAGCCAAAAAAGTGTGAGTGCTAGAAAGTGATGTCATTGTGTTAAGGAAGTAAACAGAGGTGTCCAAATGGAGGCGTTTCAGTCATGGATTTGAACCTTTGGAGACTCAAGATACCCAGATGTATGCGCACAAAAGGGATTTTTTTCTATTACAAATATATATCCCCTTTAAATCCAAGTTTTAAATCCTTGAGTTTAAAGGCTTATCTGATGCCAACTGTTTACTCTACGGATGTTACAACTGATTTACTACAAATTGTTTTATCCTCCATCTCGATGGTCTGAAGGTAAACAGTGGAATTGGGGCGTTCTTGTTCATTAAGTAATCTTCCAGGAATGTGTGCTTTCTTAATTGTTTTGGCCGGTGCAGCGCAGTCTGTTGCCAGATGACGTTGCACGGCAAAAAGTTGAGCCATTTTCAATTTCCATTTTCTCTTTGTGTTGGCACCGTTGCCCATGTTGCTAATTTTCTGTAGTTATGCATTCAACAGAAAATGAATCTGCAACAAAATGACTCATCCTTCTCTTGTAGTCCTTGATTTGAAAAACCACAATAAATCCTTCAACCCAAGCTTCTCCTTTTCACGCTCGATTTGATGTGCTGTATTAATGGTTAAAAGAAATTCAGAAATGTCAAAACAGTCTCTTTATGGAAAACGTCTTTTCTTCTTAATGACTGATAAATACAGACATCCTAAGTGGTTTTAATGTCAGCTTCTCTTTGCGTCTTGTGTCTGTCTGTCTCTTTATGTCTCTCTCTCAGTGGGTCAGGGCCTAAAATGGGTCACAGGCCTATGTTTAATAGATCCCCATTCGGCCACATTAGCCCGGGTCCCATGATGAGAGGCTAAATGTTTCATATGGGTCCCAGGCTAAGGGTTTAAGAGCCCTGGTCCTGAATGATAACTGAGCGAAAGTCCTTGGCCTTCACTCTGAGTCTCACCCTGGCACCAGGAAGGGTCTGTCCACAGCTGATAAATGGTTTTAATGTGATCTCTTCTACACTTTTTTTTCCCTCCCTCTCCTCATGCTTCCACATTCCTCTCTGCACCATCACACTATCCTTATTCGCTCAATTAAAATGGCTTTACTGGCATGACCATAGTGGCATACAGTATTGCAATTACAACGTACATAAGTATACATTTGGACTGTGCCATTATGTTCATAAACATTTTGAACAAAAGCAAGAATATCGTGTCTCCCTCTTTTCCTTCCTCTATTTCTCTCCTCGATGATTGCATGCTTCCACATTCCTCTCTGCACCCTCACACCACCCTTAGTCACTCAATTCAAAGGGCTATATTGGCATGACCATAGTACGATACGATACGATACGATAATACGTTAATGGTCGGATCAAGTCTGAAATTTGACTTGCATCACATCAACATAGGCAAATATCAAGACACTATATATGAAAAACAAACAACAAACATTTAACATAACAGCACAATCACTGAGAGAGAAAAAATGTCAATGACCCTTTAGCGTGCATTTGATCTGGATTCAGCTCTGTATCGATATACAGTATTGCCGAATAAATATACATTTGGACTGTGTTCATAAACGTTTTTTTTTCTTGTCCGATGTGAAGGTCCAAGGACAGAGGGCGTCGTATTGTCGTATTGATATTCTGTACAAACTGTAAAGTCCACTGAGACAAATTTAACAATTGTCATACTGGGCTACTTTATGATCAGAAAAATATCACTGGTTACAGGCTTGAGCTTCAATCTCAAGATCCGTGTATTTCTGATCCTCTCCAGAATGGAAGTAGTCCTCACATACAGAGCATCAGCTAGTTCCTGAGCAGTGTCCTTCACATGCTGATATCCAAGAGAGGGAGTCACACCGTCACAAGATGGAGGAATAGAAAGCAGTATTCAATGTTTACTTCAGATTAGCTCCACGTCAGAAATTATCCTGCTTGTCATATGTCTCTCTCCATAGAGGCTGAATCATCATGTTAATCACATAGCTATCATATGCCTCACACAGTCCTGATGCCCTTCTAGGTAATCACACATCCTGTCATGTTCACAGCTACAGTTGGGATACCTTTGTTATCACGTGCTACTCTCATGTTGGAAGAGTACATTCAGTACTTTCCCAACAGCTATATAAATAAACATTGATTGATTGATTGATTGATTGATTGATTGATTGATTGATTGATTTTGAACAAAAGCAAGAATATCATGTTCACTTCTCCCTCTTTTCCTTCCTCTATTTCTTTCCTAGATGATGGCTTGGCTCCAGATGTGGACTATAGCCATTACGGCCTTGTCCGTCTCTCTAGCTGTTTCCGATTCTCACTTTCCTCTGGTGGAAGCAGAGCAGCGAGGCGAAGTTGAGATTGTGAAGAAGGAGACGCATCATGTCCTGTTCAGGCAGAAAAGAGATTGGATCTGGAACTCTCTGTACGTGGAAGAGGAGAAACCTGCACCCATTCCCTATAAGATCGGAAAGGTAATGTGGAAATGGAAATCCTTTTTGGAGCACTGATTCCAAAAACACGGAGGATGGGTTTGATGGAAAACTGAAGATTTAATTTAATCTTGGTGAAAGAGAAACAGAAGATGAGCATCCCGGATGAGCCCCCCAAAAATGTTACAGCGACAGCAGAACACCCGCAAATTAATAATTGAATTTATACCAACATTCAAAGCCTTCTAAACCAAACTATGTGAGTGTGGAGGACAGGACAAAAGGTGGAAGAAGCCTTAGCCAGCATCACCAAAGGCCATAGGATGCAAAAACTGGACGACCAAATCCTCTAAATTTAACAAAAACACATACAAAAATGTATTTAAATTAGGCTAACTGAGTGCTGTGGTGTCTGGTAACTAAAAAAAAGCATGTCAGAGTCACAGATAGCTCAATCTCTTCCAGCTTTCCTTTTATATGAAAGATTAGTGTAGATCAGGAACACCTGAGCAGGGGCTTCACATTTTATATCATATTCTGAAGCACAGCCATTCTCTATCTCCTATATTACTTACCACGTGGTCGAAGGCTCATAACTTAAAGTGGACCTATCATGCTATATTTGAATAATATATTGTAGGGCCATACCTATATAAGGTATATTTATACGGTTTTTTTTTCAAAATACCAAACAGATCATGCATTTTAGCCATGCCTCATTTTGCTCTATTTTGCTCTCCTCCAGCCTGTCTTTGCATGCTGCAGCTGACCACGCCCCCCTGCAAAGGAGGGGGGCGAGGCACGAGCGTCATGTTACCATGCTGTTACCATGCTGTTACCATGCTGTTACCATGCTGTTACCATGCTGTTACCATGCCACGGCAACCTCTCATTCCCCTGATTGGTGGAGAGTTGGCCATATAGGCGGAGCTCCTCATCTCTGACGTCAGAGAATTTTCAAATCTGTATCAGTCTGTATCAGATCAGTTAAAGCCCCGTTTTTAGAGATTTGCTTATGGAGGAAAAGAGAGAGGGTTGAGTTTTCTGACACTTGGTGAATTCCCTGACACACCGGGGACACATATTCATGTATAGAAGACGTATAAAAGTGCATTTTGCATGATAGGTCCCCTTTAAACAAGAATCCTCCTCATGTTTCTGGACTACTTCCTGATCCTGTGTTTCTACAGTTCAGTCTTGAAACGCCATTAATCTACTTCAATTTGTGTTTTTGTCTCATCCATTCAGTTTTAATAATGCCGCATGCTCCGAATCTAGGGCATTCACTTGTTGCTAACCATCTCTTTGATGAATATTTGAGGGATTTCTCGAGAATACTCAGTTTATTTGTAGAGAATTAGCTGGAAGCTGGAATTAGTTGTTGATTTCAAGTCGTCACTCCAGGACCAGCTGGGAAAGAAAAACCACAAAACTGTATTTTTGTTTTCTTTCATCCACAGCTAAAGTCGAGCCAGAGAGTGGATGTGAAGAGCTTCAAAATCGAGGGTGAAGGAGCGAACACCATCTTCCAGGTGGATATGAAGGGAGACCTGTTTGTCTCCAGGTCTCTGGACAGAGAGGAGAAGAACGCATATCATCTGACCGCCACAATGTTCGACGGGAACAATCAGCTGATAGAGGATTCTGGAGAATTTGTTGTTCAAGTGACCGACATCAACGACAACACACCAGTTTTCCCCAAAACATATAATGGATCCATTATGGAGAGGTCTACGATAGGTGAGTAAGGTCACAAAAGATCATGTAAAAGGTTCCTCACTAGTGTGAACATATAGATATCAAATTAGGTCGTTAGTTATTTCAAGTATTATCGTTGTTACGTCCCGGCTCGTGGAAAGTAGCATATAACCAGTTGGAAGTTGGTAAATTTGAAGTTGTTTAATGAAAGAGCTCAATAAAATCCAATAGTCATCATTAGTATAGCTGTATATTAGCAACCTTACTCTATAACAATTATGGTACCATTAAAACAAAATGGCAGTTCTCTAAGGGAAATGTTTTTTTCTCTGGGATGATGGTACAGTTTTAAAGATGTGGTTAATATTTTAGATTTCGACAACAAAACAGGATAGATGATACTTGAACATCATGGGTTGGCTTCAAAAATATGTTATGTATCTTAGTTTATGTCCAAATGTTTACATGAGTCAATTGACTTTGTGTTTCTCTTGTTAAATGGACATACGTAAGTCCTGTGTTTTGGACCCACATTTTGCAGCCTGACCAACATATTTCAGATATGTTAAAAACCCTTAGATGCATAAGTGGGTCTTTTTTGACCCGGTGAGGTGGTTTTCTTGAAGTATCTTTGTAATTATATATTTTTTTATCATTTCATATTCCAGCTATTCCTCAAAAAACATGTTTTGGATATCATGCCATTCAAATTTTTAATTTACATTTTAAGAAATTGTAGTTTTTGTATTATTACGCCAAGCTTCCATAAGTGGGTAAAAAATGACACGCATCCATTTTCTATGTCATCCTATGGGAAAACGATTTTTTTCAAAATGTAAAAAACAAATTCTAAATAGTGAAAAATTAAATATAAAATATTTCTAGTGTGAACCAAACTATAATACTAAATATTATACAAGTGATTTTTCTTAACCAAAATAACAAAAATGGCGTGTAGGGTGTAGTCACTCGTGCATTTAAGGTTACAAATATTCCTTAGCATAAGTGACGATACAATTGTATGGTATGGAAATGCCATTTTTATCCAGTTCCTCCACAAATGTGCACAGCATAAAAGCATGAAGCATTTTCTTGCAGAACAATCTTTCCGCTGTTGTTAAGTATTTGACATTTACCACCCAGTGATAATTAAGTATAAAAATAGACTTCACTGTGAAAAGACGAGGACGAGGACAACACCTGTCAAAACCAGTCATAAGCACATCATAGTGTGAAAAATTGCACATTAAGGACTTAAATACCACTATATAAAACAATCAGAACGTATGATCATTTAAAATACAAGGATGCACGGACATTTGGATATTTCTGCATGGATTTATGTTGTTTTATGATCTGCATTTAGGAACTAAAGTAATTGAGGTGAGGGCCACCGATGCTGACGACCCCACCACCGCTAACGGAGAACTCAAGTACTCTTTGATCCAAGACAGAGCCATTTCTCCCTTCGAAATCCACAGCACTACAGGTAAGCAGAGATAAACACATCCTTTACTCAAGTAAAGATACTCATGTTTAAAAATACTCTGGTAGAAGTAGAAGTACTGACTAAACTTCTTTACTCAAGTAAAAGTAAAGAGGCTTTGAAATGTACTTATTTAAAAAGTACCCATAGCTAGCAGCTGCTTTAAAGAGTACCTGACCTCCCTTTATATCAATAGAACAATAATGTCATTGTTAGCTAATGAATGTTTCCATGGTGACCAACGGCAACATGACAACGTTTCCATTGGTCCCTCTTCTTTAGAGAAGACCAGGAAGTGATGGATACACGGATCGTGTTCCAACCAATAGGCACGCAATGACTCTAAAGAATACTGATCACGCACCAACACACATTCAGACTAAAGGAACCAGCTGTTTGCGAAATGAGAGAAGTAGAAAGTACAGGTATTTGAGTTGAACATGTAAGAAGTAGAAAGTACAGGTATTTGAGTTCAACATGTAATAAGTAGAAAGTACAGGTATTTGAGTTCAACATGTAAGAAGTAGAAAGTACAGGTATTTGAGTTCAACATGTAAGAAGTAGAAAGTACAGGTATTTGGGTTCAACATGAGAGAAGTAGAAAGTACAGGTATTTGGGTTCAACATGTAAGAAGTAGAAAGTACAGGTATTTGAGTTCAACATGTAAGAAGTAGAAAGTACAGGTATTTGAGTTCAACATGTGAGAAGTAGAAAGTACAGGTATTTGTGTTCAACATGTAAGAAGTAGAAAGTACAGGTATTTGAGTTCAACATGTAAGAAGTAGAAAGTACAGGTATTTGTGTTCAACATGTGAGAAGTAGAAAGTACAGGTATTTGAGTTCAACATGTGAGAAGTAGAAAGTACAGGTATTTGTGTTCAACATGTAAGAAGTAGAAAGTACAGGTATTTGAGTTCAACATGTAAGAAGTAGAAAGTACAGGTATTTGTGTTCAACATGTGAGAAGTAGAAAGTACAGGTATTTGTGTTCAACATGTAAGAAGTAGAAAGTACAGGTATTTGAGTTCAACATGTAAGAAGTAGAAAGTACAGGTATTTGGGTTTAACATGAAAGAACTACAAAGTACAGGTATTTGTGTTCAAAATGTAAGAAGTCAAAGTAAAAAGTCGTCAGAAAAATAAGTAGTGGAGTAAAGTACTGATACCAGAAAAATATACTTCAAGTTTCAAGGCGTTTATTGTCATGTGTGCATAGCTACAGTGTAGTTGTGAGAGTGAACATCTTAGGTCACAGGCTCCTCCAACAGTGCAACATAATAAAACAAATAAAATATAATATAATAGAAACAGAATATGATAGAAACTGTGAAGAATAGTCTATATACAGTAATTGGAATATTGATATGATATATGTGAGTTGCAAACAGATGAATGTTATGTATGTTATTTCAAAAGTCAAGATGTTTAACAGTCTTATGGGCCTGTGTGATGATACTGAATGTAAGTACAATAACAAAGTATTTATACTCCACTACTTCCCACCTCCGCTGATAAGCTCGCCGCATTGACGTCTAAAAAACATAATTTCCCCGCGGCAACATTGTCTTTTTAAGTTAATGAAGGCGAGGTGTAAGTTAATGAAGGCGAGGTGTAAGTTAATGAAGGCGAGGTGTAGATGCACGAGCTATTTTTACTTGAATATGAGTCAGAGTCGGCCTCAAAAGATAACACCTTCTCTGTTCTCTGCAGGTGTGATCAGCTGCAAGACAAACACGCTGGACCGGGAGACCCAGAGTCGGTTTGTGGTGGTGGTTAAAGCTCAGGATATGAGAGGAATGGCCTCCGGCAGCACATCCACCACCTCCGTCACCATCTCCATCACCGACGCCAACGACAACTACGCCTCGTTCACCCGAAGTAAGTTAATTCGAGTCACAGCGGGGAAATGTTCTGCGTTACAACACCAAAGGGGACATTGCAGATGATGCAACACTAAAGAAAGAGTAGACTAACATTAAATAAAGAGGATAGCATGTGTTAATAACATAAAAGAGAAATAGGTTGAAGTAGCAGTAATGTAAAAAGTAAGGAATCCTATAATATAGGTACTGAAATAGCAATCGTTCGAGAGAGGTGTTCATTGCACATAACAATGATTATTGCACGTTGTTACAGTCTGAAGGGAAGTAGCAGCCAGAAGTAATAATAATAAGATGCAAAATAGTTGATATTGCTAACAAGGCGAAGTGCTAAAGTTATATTAAACCTATTTTAAGAAACATTTTAGAACATTTGGTCATCTTTTCGACACATTGCATATAACTTTGTTCTGGTTTTTATACAGAATTATTTATGGGCAGCACCTGAATGATCGCTGACATCCACTTAGATCAGGTCCACTTAGATCAGGGGTGTCAAACTTAAGGTCCGGGGGCCAAATCCGGCCCGCGACTTCATTTCATGTGGCCCGCAAGAGCTCTGAAAGAATGCGATATGTTTACTATACGGTTACATGCCGATTTACAGAAGCACGATGTTCACAAACTACATTTCCCACAATGCATCTTAAAAATGACTTTTTCTTAGAATTCGACTTTCTCTCAGAATTTTTTTTAAATTGTTACTTTTTTGTTTTGATTTTGACTTTTTTTCAGAATTTGGCTTTTCTTTTTAAATAATTTTGTGACATTCTCACTGAAGAGACTTGCACTTATTTGCCCTTGACTTTCAGACGTAGTTATTTATGAAGTTTTTACCCTATCCGATAATAATCCAATGCAAAGTAATACAATACATAATTTTATATTAAATATTTATATATGTATGTAGGTTCATATAGTCTTAAAGTTACAACCGGCCCTTTGAGTGCAACCATAATGCTGATGTGGCCCGTGATGAAATTGAGTTCGACACCCCTGACTTAGATCAATGTTTTTTATAAATACATGAACACATTATCTTTTTTGTCCTTTGGATTTTCTACGTTTTACTTTTAGCGTCTCTTTTAATCTATTCACATGACATCTATTGCATGACTGTCAGTTCCTCTCCAGTTGTTCTTCCATTTCTTCACCGTTAATTTTGGGGTTTCTTTCTGAGATTTAACTTGTGCCAAGTGCAGAGGGTGATGCATGCTTTATAAACTGAAGAGACCCCGATGTTGGGGTTATTTGTGATATTGGGCTGTATCAATAACGTTTTATTGCTTGACCGTCTCATATTTACAGTGTTTGGGAGGCTGTGGCTCAGTGTATAGTGCGCTGAACTTTGAATCAGGGGTTCAGCAAGTTCGAGTCCCACTGCAGTCAGCATGTCCCCACAGTACTGAATGTATGTACGTCGGTTTGGATAAAAGCATCTAACAAGCGACATGCAATGTGATTTCTATTTTCTGTCTTCAGGGATTTATGAACTGCAGGTTCCTGAGGACCACAAGCTGAACGAGAAGATCGGCACTCTGGAGCTGGAGGATCGAGACGAGATTCAGAACAAAGAGCCCACCTTCACTATTCTCAATGAAAACAGCAAAATGTTCAACATCGAACTCAGCCCCAACAAGGACGGAAACCTCATGCTCAAACAGGTAGGAGGCAATGTGGATAAATAGATATGTAATAACATATAATATAAACGATTTTGTTACTTTCAGTTTGCTGTCATATTCTTCAATTTGTGATTAAGTTCGATAAGATAAGATGTACTTTATTAATCCCAATTTGCGAAATGTTTTCGTTGCAGCAGCATAAAACAAAACAAGGCATTGCGCATTACTAAAATAGAAGAAATAAAAAATTCTAAAATAGAAAAATCTCGAAATAGAAATAAACCAGCATTCGAGAACAAGAAAAATATACAGATGACCGTGAAGATAACAATCTATAATCTGTCTGACAAATAAAAACACTATTGTAGTTCCGTTAACATTTTATATACTTAGTTCCCTCTTCATGTTACCTTTTATTTCCAGATGTAATGGCTTCCTTCCTTTATTTTGAGTACTTGGCCGCATTGGTCGTGGATTATACTGCCACTTACACCGTGTAAATTGGTCATTTCGGACATTTTTAGCAGGGAATTTTTATGTTGAACACATAATTAAAAACCTATACTTCATGACCTCCTTCTGGCAAGGGAAGCTATTTATGCTTGCAGGAATCTTTGCAGTTGTTGGGACATCAGAGAGCTGGAAATGTATCCTAATGAAATGTAATAGCTAGTACCAACGTTGCATGGCCTAAAATCGCAGCACAATCTTCCTCTCAGCTCTGAAGCCCCTCGTCTTCCTCCCGGCTGTGTTTACAGAGCATCCAGCTATCGTCCACACTGCGGTGAAGGTCTTATTCTTGTTAAGCTGTTTACACATGCCTTTGATACCCTGCGACCGAGATTCCCTGTAACCGTGAATAATCCAGTTAGCAGAAAATCCCTGCCTACCTGTGGTGGTCCCATCCACAGATAAAACACTCCGCCAGAAACAACATTTTACTGCCGTTTCTCATTCAGCGGGAGAAAAACGATAAGCAGAAATGTGAAAGTAAGCTCGCTGCCATTTATTTGTCGACGTGAAAGTGCATTCGCAACACCAAGGCGAGTGTCCGATTGTGCAGACTTGGAAAAAAGGGTGTTTTCACGCATGTTTAGCATGGAAGGGAAAATATGGCACTTCAGTGGGTTTCTTAAATCCAGAGTGTGAGCCAGGAATTTGTGACATTTAAAGCCTTTTCACACCTGGCAAAGACAGGGAGTCCTTGGCGAACAGACGCAGGTGTGAATCCACTGAGGATAACGATAGGAGATGCAGGTGAACATATAAAGTGCAAAATGGTCTACAAATATAGGCCAACAAAACGTGGCAATTTAGATTTTGAAATATTAAAACAGCTTCACTTCTTCAATGGATAGAAAGCATTTCAAGCTGGATCAAAACTACAAAATCATTAATACGAGGTGCATGATAAAGAGGTAGGAATGAGCCTCGCAGGATAGCTGAAAAAAAACGTATAAAATCTACCGCTTTAAATACTTCATGACAAACTGATCTGGAGTCTGGAAGTGCAGCGACAGCAACGTCAATTAAAATGATTTTCTGATGGACTAAAACGAATATTTGTTGTCCAAAGATGACGTTAAATTAACCGGTTTCCTTTCTGCGGGTTGATATGACTGCGCCTTGATCCTCCTTAGCAACAGTCTGTTCTCCTTAGCAACGGTCTGTTCTCCTTAGCAACGGTCTGTTAGCAATAATGAACAACCACTGTAATGACCAAATTGACGAATCAGAATTGAGTATTCAAATAAGCTGCGGAATAACAATTAAACAATGCTTCGTGTACATTTTGGGTCTTGTCAAGACAGGAAAAACAATATTACGGTATTTAAACCGTTAGGAAAAGAGCTCAAAAGAAGTCTAAGATTATAACGATTATCTCAAAGTAACGTTTTTTGATTTCCATTCTCCTCTTTCCCCAGGCTCTGGACTACGAGACAAAGAGCATCTACACCGTCACTGTCCAGGTGCGAGAAACCCTGCGTTTCCCCGCCGACAACAAGAACAGTGCCGTCACCACAGCTCAGGTAAACACATCCTGTCCTCACAATTTCCATTTATATCCACATTACAAATCTGAGATACATCTTAAAACTGTTGTGAACGAACTGAAATCCACAGGTGAACATCAAGGTGTTGGATGTAGACGAGGCTCCACTCTTCTCACAGCCCATCTACACGTTCAATGTGATGGAGGAACGCACGGTGAACAACATCGGATCAGTGAAAGCCCAAGACCCTGACAGAGCTAATAAGACCATACGGTATGCTAATGTTAATCCACTTCTTCATGTCTCTTCTACATCAACACGTGTCCCCTCTTCTTCATGTCTCTTCTACATCAACATGTGTCCCCTCTTCTCCATGTCTCTTCTACATCAACATGTGTCCCCTCTTCTTCATGTCTCTTCTACATCAACATGTGTCCCCTCTTCTTCATGTCTCTTCTACATCAACATGTGTCCCCTCTTCTTCATGTCTCTTCTACATCAACAGTGTCCCCTCTTCTTCATGTCTCTTCTACATCAACATGTGTCCCCTCTTCTTCATGTCTCTTCTACATCAACATGTGTCCCCTCTTCTTCATGTCTCTTCTACATCAACATGTGTCCCCTCTTCTTCATGTCTCTTCTACATCAACATGTGTCCCCTCTTCTCCATGTCTCTTCTACATCAACATGTGTCCCCTCTTCTCCATGTCTCTTCTACATCAACATGTGTCCCCTCTTCTCCATGTCTCTTCTACATCAACATGTGTCCCCTCTTCTTCATGTCTCTTCTACATCAACATGTGTCCCCTCTTCTCCATGTCTCTTCTACATCAACATGTGTCCCCTCTTCTTCATGTCTCTTCTACATCAACATGTGCCAATCAGAGACAGGCTCTGTATATATCTGAGACCTGTGAGATATTGATGAAAAACAGTATAATAGGGGACTTTAATACTCTTTCCCTCTGTTTAGGTATTCCATCTTGGATAAGGACTGCCCCATCGGAATTCACCCGTTCACAGGTCAGCTCTCCACCCAGAGGATGCTGGACCGAGAGCTGGAGGCCACACACATGTTTCAAGTTAAAGCTCAGGAGGAGCCAAGTGGTACGCCCACACACACACACACACACACACACACACACACACACACACACACACACACACACACACACACACACACACGAGCTGCACAAGTGTATTAATCCTTCAACAATAGAGCCTCAGATCAAAAATTCAAACCATCTGTGTTCTGTAACAACGGCAAAGTGCATTCAGGCGGAGATTACAGTGTGTTCTCTTGTTGTTGTTCAACTCTTCTGGATGTATTCTGGACTCTTTAAAGTAGAGACACTTCCTGTTCCCTTGTCTTGAAAGTCGATGGTTTCTTGAATATGTTTTTTGTGCCTGCAATAAGTTGGTTAACACACGCTGAAGAGATGTTGTACTATGACATAGAATACTTAAGTAAATACCCCACAGGTGAATTTAAAAATGTAAGTTGCTAACAAGTGTCTCATTGAGATGACTAAACGTCTTTAACGCCAACATTAGCCACCTTTAGCTTAGCGGTGGTGACGTGAAGTCATCCACCTTTAGCTTAGCGGTGGTGACGTGAAGTCATGTGACCGTGCTGTAGTTCCTTTATAGCCCAACATTAGCCACCTTTAGCTTAGCGGTGGTGATGTGAAGTCATGTGACCGTGCTGTAGTTCCTTTATAGCCCGACATTAGCCACCTTTAGCTTAGCGGTGGTGACGTGAAGTCATGTGACCGTGCTGTAGTTCCTTTATAGCCCGACATTAGCCACCTCTAGCTTAGTGGTGGTGACGTGAAGTCATGTGACTGTGCTGTAATTCCTTTATAGCCCAACATTAGCCTCCTTTAGCTTAGCGGTGGTGACGTGAAGTCATGTGACCGTGCTGTAGTTCCTTTATAGCCCAACATTAGCCACCTTTAGCTTAGCGGTGGTGACGTGAAGTCATGTGACCGTGCTGTAGTTCCTTTATAGCCCAACATTAGCCACCTTTAGCTTAGCGGTGGTGATGTGAAGTCATGTGACCGTGCTGTAGTTCCTTTATAGCCCGACATTAGCCACCTTTAGCTTAGCGGTGGTGACGTGAAGTCATGTGGACCGTGCTGTAGTTCCTTTATAGCCCGACATTAGCCACCTCTAGCTTAGTGGTGGTGACGTGAAGTCATGTGACTGTGCTGTAATTCCTTTATAGCCCAACATTAGCCTCCTTTAGCTTAGCGGTGGTGACGTGAAGTCATGTGACCGTGCTGTAGTTCCTTTATAGCCCAACATTAGCCACCTTTAGCTTAGCGGTGGTGACGTGAAGTCATGTGACCGTGCTGTAGTTCCTTTATAGCCCAACATTAGCCGCCTTTAGCTTCGCGGTGGTGACGTGAAGTCATGTGACCGTGCTGTAGTTCCTTTATAGCCCAACATTAGCCACCTTTAGCTTAGCGGTGGTGACGTGAAGTCATGTGACCGTGCTGTAGTTCCTTTATAGCCCAACATTAGCCACCTTTAGCTTAGCGGTGGTGACGTGAAGTCATGTGACCGTGCTGTAGTTCCTTTATAGCCTAATGTTAGCTTGTCACTTCAAAAATCGAGGTGTTAATATGTGAAGATTATCCTGCTGAACAAAACCTGTAAGTGCCACAGAGATTATTTTCTGTAAGATTCATTAAAATCCCATTGGCTTTGTGTCAAGGCAGCCCTTGCTATGCTTACGTACAGATTCGACCTAAAATAATACCTCATCACTGCACCACTCTATTCAATTTTTTTGCCAGTTCAGTAAGCTGACGTCTGATTTATTAAACTCTCCAAACTCTGAGTGTAACATGTTAACATGGATCTTTAAGGATTTCATATATTACACCTGGTCGTGCCACGCGTGAAGCAGAGTAAGCACCTAAATCCCATTAGAGGCTCTCTTTGTTCACTCGCAGCTCCCAAACCAAACTATATATATTTTTAGCTCTGCATGGAGTGAAACCCAGAGATCTATTTTAGTGGCTTGTCACCGTGTTTAAGGAACACAATGGTCCCCTGAGCTTGTCCTGGATGTACAGTACGTGTGCTTTACTAAAGATAGTTTCAGTTCAGGAGGCATGAAAGCGACCCACACGTTTATCAAAAGATGAATATTTAAAACATCAGTGATGTAAAATAAGCTACAAAACAAAAACGCTCACAAATAGAAATCCTTTGAGGCACTTGACCTCAACGAGATTCATCAAAGCTGGAGATATCACACCTGATCCGTATCACTGTGCTCGTTAGGGTTAATTAAAAACAAGCTGGGTGGAGAGCGCGCACAAAATAATAAAGAAAACTTGGTTTACAATTGGCTTAATTTGAGACTTGAAGATGGATGTTAAATTCATTTTGCAGGCGGTCTCATCTGTTATTTCTATAGTACCCTTTCACAAATTAAATTAGATTAAATCCTTCATGAGAAAAACATGTAGGGATTGTGTTCTGAGTAATCCCTGCTCATTGAAATGTCTGTTTCCATTGTCAGAGAGAGTGAAGACCAGCTTAAGTCCGTTATAAAATTAGCTGCTGTGATAAAACATCTGTCATTAAATGTCGGCTAATCTCGTGCTGACGTCTCTCTGCAGGTTTGGAGTCGTTTGTGAAAGTCAACATTATAGTTCAGGACGTCAACGACAACAAGCCTGAACTGAATGTGGATGAGATCTTCGTATGTGAGAACGACCGCACCAATACGGTAAGAGAAACATGTTTTGCAGGTTTTCTTATCTTTTATTACGATGTAGACAAGTCCCAGGAGAGACACTACATACTGGTATACACCTGAACATCAGCAGGAGAGGACTCTTTAAAGTAGAGACACTACATACTGATATACACCTGGACATCAGCAGGAGAGGACTCTTTAAAGTAGAGACACTACATACTGGTATACACCTGGACATCAGCAGGAGAGGACTCTTTAAAGTAGAGACACTACATACTGGTATACACCTGAACATCAGCAGGAGAGGACTCTTTAAAGTAGAGACACTACATACTGATATACACCTGAACATCAGCAGGAGAGGACTCTTTAAAGTAGAGACACTACATACTGATATATACCTGAACATCAGCAGGAGAGGACTCTTTAAAGTAGAGACACTACATACTGATATACACCTGAACATCAGCAGGAGAGGACTCTTTAAAGTAGAGACACTACATACTGGTATACACCTGAACATCAGCAGGAGAGGACTCTTTAAAGTAGAGACACTACATACTGATATACACCTGAACATCAGCAGGAGAGGACTCTTTAAAGTAGAGACACTACATACTGATATACACCTGAACATCAGCAGGAGAGGACTCTTTAAAGTAGAGACACTACATACTGATATACACCTGAACATCAGCAGGAGAGGACTCTTTAAAGTAGAGACACTACATACTGGTATACACCTGAACATCAGCAGGAGAGGACTCTTTAAAAGAGAGACACTACATACTGATATACACCTGAACATCAGCAGGAGAGGACTCTTTAAAGTAGAGACACTACATACTGGTATACACCTGAACATCAGCAGGAGAGGACTCTTTAAAGTAGAGATACTACATACTGATATACACCTGAACATCAGCAGGAGAGGACTCTTTAAAGTAGAGACACTACATACTGGTATACACCTTAACATCAGCAGGAGAGGACTCTTTAAAGTAGAGATACTACATACTGATATACACCTGAACATCAGCAGGAGAGGACTCTTTAAAGTAGAGACACTACATACTGATATACACCTGAACATCAGCAGGAGAGGACTCTTTAAAGTAGAGACACTACATACTGATATACACCTGAACATCAGCAGGAGAGGACTCTTTAAAGTAACCTCACAGGCAAAACTTGGACAAGAGGTGATAGTTTGAATCTTTGAATCTTTCGTGTCTTCAGATGCTGCAATGCCTCTCTCCTATTTGTAAAAGACGCAGCTGAAGTAGGTGGAACAAAATAGCTCAGAGCTCAAATAATTTCTACACAGTGTTTGTTTGAGACAAACTGAAACGGCATGTGTGTAGTAAATGCTTCTCAACAACAATCTCGAACAGATGGAGGAATGTATTTAGCATTGAGTTACATATGTCAACAGTATGTGTATAAACCGCATTGTGCTAATTTCCCAAACAATACATATGCTGTATATATTTAGACGAGGTATAAACAAAGCCTGTTTCCAGTATTGATTAACTACATGTGCGTGTGTTTCCTGAGCACACATACTCCACACGATATTGAACAGATGGAGAAATGTACTTTACATTGTATATGTTAATATGTGTACTTTTAGTAACCCCATGAAATCGCATGCGGTATACATTTTCATTTAGAATAAGCAATGTCTGTTTCCTGCATGAATGAATCAGATTTGTGTTTTTTCCTCAGGTGATAGGCACCTTGAGAGCGACAGATAAAGATGACCAGCTCGCCTCCTTCACTTTCAGCCTGGCCAACGACAACTCCAACTTCTCCATCAGAGACTATGGCAGTAAGTCTTTGTATTCACGAAGCATATTTACCTTTTTCCCCCTTTGTGTTTGTTGCTCTAAACGCTGCTCGCACAAAAGCGCTTTTTTTGCCACTTGTTGCTATGCGACAGCTGAAACCCCATTTGAGGCTCGGTGCTTTGTTGCCGAAAGTTGAAATTATTTTAACTTTACAAAGCAAGCCAAGACGGGGGATTTAGAGCCTTTCTGGGACCATAAGTGCTGTCTAGAATGCACAAAAGCAAATTTTGAAAATAATGAGAGAAAATGGCTCTGAGGACTTGCAGACGACTCTCTGTGTATAATAAACTCATCCTGGCTACGGATGTCAAAGAGATATACCACACACTGTGCAACTGTGGTGCTTTTTACATTAGCATCAAGCGGACAGGGGATTGCACCTCCGTTGTGCAGGAGAGAGAGCACATGGTTTTGGAAGGGAAAAACAGAAACAGCTACAGCCTTACATTGGAAATATATTGATTTAACATGACTGCACTAAAAAGGAAAGTCACCATAGGACTTAAAATCTGGGAACTATGACTATGCCAATCCATCTGGTAGGCGTTGAAATATATAGATGAGTTAACATTTAAGGATGGATAAGAAAAAAAACAGGACGAAAAATGAGAACCAACTATAGCTTACATTTGAAATATATTGATTGAACATAATCAGACAACGTCCGTTAGAGACGTTCTGCAGTCAGGAGGGGGTTCACAGACGACAGGTGGCTCTGACTTTTATGTATAGTTGACGGAGCATTTTTACTGTTACGACACTGTTCAACAGTTCATTCTGCTTCACTCTTTAACGAAACAACCGCGCATGTCTTCAAAATCTTTAGCGAAATAGTCTACACTACACTACTCTTCCTATGTTTCGGTGCGGACTGCGTTCACACCAGCGATGAACCGCTCCAGAGTTCACTAGCAAGCGGTCCGAGACCACCTCTTTTAGGCGGACCAGAGTCCGGTTGTTTAGTTCACTTCAGAGGTCTCGTACTTTCACACCGACCCAAACGAACCGCACAAAGCCGCTAAACGCACCAGGGTTCGATTCAACCGGACTATACGAAGAAGAAGATTCAACTTATTGTCCTTACGTAGTACAGGTACTATGTAACGAAACGGTTTCTCTGCATTTGACCCATCCTAGTGTTAGGAGCAGTGGGCTGCCATTATGTACGGCGCCCGGGGAGCCGTGTGGGGAACGGTGCCTTGCTCAGGGACACCTCGTTAGCACTTGGTCTTTCCGGGACTTGAACTGGTGACCTTCCAGTTACCAAGCCAAGCTATACAAGCCGGCTGGTGTGAATGCGACCTAAGACGTAACATCTGGGAACTACGACTAAAAACAGGACGAAAAATCAGAAACAGCTACAGCTTAACATTCAAAATATATTGATTGAACATGGCGGCACCAAAAGAGAAGACTCTACAATCAGAATGATATAACATCTGGAAACCAGGACTATTGCAATCCATCTGTTAGGTTTTGAAATATTTCACTGAATAATTAAATTAAGCTGGGGGCAGTACAGATCAAAACCTCACAAGGATCATCCAAAGTCTTTATGATTCAACTTCTCAGCAATATGGCCAAGTGTGATGTCAATCTGTTCACAACATATCATTCTTTCAGTATGGAACAATGGCCGACTGACGGGTAATACACAGTGGTGTTGTTTCACTAGCAAGGACTACACACAACAACATCATGTAGGTTAAGATTGATATACTGGAGATATTGAATGTAAGGGGAAGGGGTGAAGAAGGGAGAAGGGAGGGAGGATGGATGAAGGGATCAAGGGATGTAGGGAGGAAAGGATGTAGGGAGGAAAGGATGTAGGAAAGGAGGGATGTAGAGAGGAAAGGAAGTAGGAAGGGAGGGATATTGTTTTATGTTTCATGTGGAACCTATATGCTGCAGGTCTCCCTTGAAAAAGAGATCTATGATCTCAATGGGACCAATCTCGTTAAATAAAGGTTTGAAATGAAATGAAATGAAATGAACAAGTGAACGGATAAATGGATGAAAGGAAGTAGGAAGGGAGGGATGAACAAGTGAAGGGATAATTGGAGGAAAGAAAGTAGGAAGGGAAATGGATGTGTTGTAAAATCGAAGACAAACAAAGCCGAACATATTGACCGGGTATAAATATATCAGGAGGTCATTTGAGATGTTTTTAAACCTTAAAAATCTTCATTAACGTAATTTGAGAGAATGCTGAGGAATCTGCATTCACGTTCATAGTTACACTCGTATCCCATCCTTTCCAATAGTATCTGGTGTGGGGGAAACTTAATAATAATAATAATAATAATAATAATAATAATAATAATAATAATAATAATAATAATAATAATAATAATAATAATAATAATAATACATTTTATTTTTAGGCGCCTTTCATGACACCCAAGGACACCGTACAATTTAAAAACATAGATAAAATAAAAGCTAAGAGGCAACAGAACAAGATAAAACACAAACAGGAAATCATGGAGGAGACAGTCAAGTGGACACAAATGAAACATATAATGGGGAGCACTACAGTGAGTAGGCAGATTTGAACAGGTGGGTTTTGTAATTGGGATTTGAATATGGTGATTGTGTCTGACTGTCGGATGTGCGGGGGGAGGGAGTTCCAGAGTCTGGGAGCAGTGCAGCTAAAAGCCTGAGCACCTATGGTGACGAGGCGTGGGGTGGGGACGGTCAGCAGACCAGCAGAGGAGGAGCGGAGGGAGCGAGAGGGGGTGTACTCCTGAAGAAGGTCAGCCAGATAGGGGGGGGGGCAGGTTATGTAGGGCTTTGTAAGTGAGCAGTAGGTTTTTGAAGTTGATACGGGATTGAACAGGGAGCCAGTGGAGTTGGATGAGGATGGGGGTGATGTGTTCGGAGGCCTTGGTGCCGGTGAAGATCCGGGCTGCGGAGTTCTGTATGATTTGCAGTTTATTGATGAGCTTGGTGGGTATGCCTGAGAGGATGGCGTTACAGTAGTCGATGCGGGACGTGACAAATGCATTGACCAGGACTTCAGTGTTCGATTGAGAAAGGGATGGGCGGAGTCTGGAGATGTTGCGTATGTGGAAGAAGGCAGTCGGCAGTCCGGGTGATGTTATTTATGTGAGGTGAAAATGAGAGGGAGCTGTCCAGGATGACACCAAGGCTCTTGACTTGGCCAGAGAAGGGGATGGAGTAGCCATCAATGATGAGGTTGGAGGCAGGAGAGGATGAGGTTTTGGAGAGGGTGGTTTTGGTGCCAACCAGCAGGGCTTCGGTTTTGCTGCCGTTGAGTTTTAGGAGGTTCCTGCTCATCCAGCTCCTGATGTACTGGAGGCAGTTGGTGAGAGAGGTTGGGGGGAGGGCAGTGTTGGGTTTGCTGGAAATGTAGACCTGGGTATCGTCGGCGTAACAGTGGAAATGGACATCATGATGACGGAGGATAGTGCCAAGGGGGAGCAGGTAGACAATAAACAGGAGTGGACCCAATACTGACCCCTGAGGAACACCATGTGAGACAGTGGAGCAGCTTGACCGGTGGGTGCTGAGACGGACATATTGTTCCCTGTCTGTGAGGTAGGACGAAAACCATGAGAGTGCAGTACCAGTGATCCCTTCTGTAGCAATGGAGAGTCAGGACTCAGAGAGACACAAGGAGAGCTGGAGCTTTGATGGCAAACACTGACGGTTTATTTGGAGTCACGGCCGGAGAATTGACGAGACAGGTGGTGTGTCACGAGTTCACACGGCGGCTGCCAAACCAATTCTGAAGAACTCTTTCTGTCGCTCGAGGTTTTAACTAGTTCGGAGTTAGGGCTGCTCGATTATGGCAAAAATCATAATCTCGATTATTCGGGTCAATAATTGATATCACGATTATTAAAAACGATTTACTTTGAAAACATCCATTGAGTGAATACAAATTATTATTTTGATTATGTGGTTTTCATAATCGTTGCAAGCCAAAATTGTAATTGCGATTAAAATACGATTAATTGATTAGGCCTATTCGGAGTGTAATAATCAACATTCTTCATCAGCGAGACAAAGCAACATGGACCCTGAATCTCACTAGAGCTCTCGTCCATGTGTGCCTACATCCCTGAACAGTACCTCATGGCGGCTTGTGCTCCGTCACTGGCAACAACAATGCGCCCCAAGCTGCGCCTCCTTAAGAGAGATAGCAGCGATACCCCAGGCCGTAGAACTGTGCCGTGGGAAAGGAGACAGTGAGAGGAGAAAATGATTAACTGTGTCGAAGGTTGAATACCTAATCAAATGATTCCCCATCATCTGGCTCTGCGCAACATACAAAGAGAGCTGTCTGTTGGTGAAAGATAATTCTAAATTCAAAGCAGCGTCTTCACTCCGTAGACGTAATGCCATTAGGGAGAAGAATATGTGTAGAAATAAATATGCAAGTTAGAAAATGTCATCTTGAATAAACACACTGTGACATTGATGATGGTGTGAAGCTCTGCGGAGACATTTGCTTTGATGCAGACATTGATATTTAGGCGAAGGTTGGCGCTCTGTTACGTCAGATTTCCAAAGCTTATTTGGGTTATTCAGCTCAGGACACACAACATGGGCTCCAGTTAAACAGTTTTCTTTATTTTCGATCATCACATCCCTCTTATAAAACATGAAAGCCAGAGGAAGAAGTGTTCTAGTCAAATATTAAAGTGTGAATAGATGAAAGCCTTAGGTAGTCGGATGAAGTGTTACTATTCATTTAAGTGAAACATATTGAAAGGAAGATAAACAGAAGGGTAGAAAAAAGGCTTGAACTTGCCTCATCCATTTCCTCGATACGCTGAAGCCTGGAGGGGTTGAAGTGAAGAGGAAGATGGAGGGAAAGACACACGAGGCAGAGGTGGAAGACGAGATGAAAGGAGGCCGAGAGGAACAGATTGGGATTCAAGAAGACGGGAAATATGAAAGTGAAACCGTGTCGAAATGAGGAGGGGAAATATAAAAGGGAGAGGATAATAAGCGAGCGTAAACAAGAGGCAGTTAGGACAACAGGAAGGAGACGAGAGGAGAACAATGATTAAAAACAAGAGGATACAAAGGGAGAAGCAAAAGGAATGAAGAAAGAATTGAGGATGAAGAGGAGGACATGATAAAAGAAGGAAAGATCACATAGGAAACGTCATTAGCTTCAATGGACGGGGAAATGGGGTTATGCTGCAGGGGGAAACAGATACTGAGAGAAGAGGAAGATAGAGACATGAACAGAGAGGAGATGGACCAGTGGTGTCGAGTAGATTTACTCAAGTACAACTTTGAGGTACTTTACTTGAGTATTTCCACGTTTATGTTAATTTGTACTTTTACTCCACTACATGTATTTAATACCTTTAGTTACTTCACAGATCTGGATGAATGATGTGAAATCTAATCAAGTGTTAAATCAGACTTTAGTTCCACCTGGAGTAAATCCACCAGCTACCCTGCAGTCTACAAAGTACTTCAGACTAGCTGCACCTCCACCAGCTACCCTGCAGTCTACAAAGTACTTCAGACTAGCTGCACCTTCACCAGCTACCCTGCAGTCTACAAAGTACTTCAGACTAGCTGCACCTCCACCAGCTACCCTGCAGTCTACAAAGTACTTCAGACTAGCTGCACCTTCACCAGCTTTGAGAACACTTTCATGATCAATCATTATAAAACACAGGGATGCAAACTTGTCACCTTTCGGCGAAATTCGCCGTTTTGAATCCAAAATAGGTCGTTTGTGTGATTCATGTAGATCTGCAATACAAATATTTTTGGGGTATGGGGGGGGGTCTGGGACCGCAAGCTGCTATGTACAGATAACGGCTGGCCATCCAACGCGATGAGTTCAGCTATCTTGACTGTTATTCTTTTGGCCTTTTCTCTGTTCTGGGGCCGTTTCTCTTTCCTTTTGAAAGCCTCTGAAAGTGTCGGTTGTTTCCGTGCCGTCACCCGAGTGGCCGCTGTGTACTCGTCGTGTTGTTGTTGTTGTTTGTTTCTCAGGTGGCGTGTTAGATTGGTCGTGTTGAACGTAGCTCTGTTCTTTCCACCACGCGGAACCTCCGCCTTGCAAACATTGCATCTGGCTGTCACACTGCCTTCGCTTTCAGTTTCATAATACTTCCAAACTCCTGATGTTTCCTCTGTCCCGAGTCTCCCAGCTGAACGTAGCCTCTCGTTAGCTTGCTGCTGCTATCAGACACTGCGCCCACTCTGCTGCTTTCAGAGGAATAAGCAACCAGGTCTGAAAACAAGCCCAAGAGAAGCAACACATACACGATGTTGTGTCATTTTAAACCAAAGCTAAGTCCTCAGGATGACTTTGAGACGTGAACACGGTCATTTTTGTTTTGTAACATTAACTTAAAAAAATAAATATATTTTATAAAAAATAAATAAAAAACCCCCCCGATTTTTTTCTCCCGATTCCGATCTTTTGAAAATCACGTGATCGGCTCCGATCCCCGATCACGCGATCGGATCGGGACATCTCTAATTATAATGAAGCGCGAGCTGTGTGCTCGAGTCTTCCTGCCTGTCGGCTCTGCTCATGGATGTATAATAAGGCTCTGCTGCTCCGCGATGAGGGTCTAGCTTCAGCAGCCACATTACCTACGGGTGCGTTCGTTCATATTAACTGTGCGGTCCGGAGTCACTGTGGTACAGACCGCTGGTGAACAGCTGTTAGAACGGGCCGTTCAGGTGTTCAGAGCAGAGCTCCCTGTCGGAGAGCAGAGTGTGATGTGCACTGACAAGTGTTTCTGTTGCAATATTATCGTTGAGCTAGCTAGCTAACTAGCATCACTATTTGCTAACGTTAGCTTTAGCCTTCGTTTTCTATTAGTTTTTTTCAAAGGCGATAAACGGAGGTGCGGAGGTGGTATAAGTATCTTGTACTTGAGTAAAAGTAGAAGTACCAAAATGTAGGAACAATCCTGCAATCAAAATGTTCCTCAAATGAAAGTACAAAAGTATTATCATCAAAATATAGTTAAAGTAGCGACAGTACAAGTAGAAGTACTCAGGTCTTGTACTAGAAGCACCAGAGTGTAGGAATACTCTGTTACAGTAAAAGTACTGCATTCAAAATGTTCCTCAAGTAAAAATATTAAAGTAGCGACAGTAAAAGTAGTCATTGTGCAGATTGGTCCATTTCAGAATAATATATATGATATGTTTTATAAAGATTGATCATGAAAGTGTTCTCAAAGCTGGTGAAGGTGCAGCTAGTCTGAAGTACTTTGTAGACTGCAGGGTAGCTGGTGGAGGAGCAGCTAGTCTGAAGTACTTTGTAGACTGCAGGGTAGCTGGTGAAGGTGCAGCTAGTCTGAAGTACTTTGTAGACTGCAGGGTAGCTGGTGGAGGTGCAGCTAGTCTGAAGTACTTTGTAGACTGCAGGGTAGCTGGTGAAGGTGCAGCTAGTCTGAAGTACTTTGTAGACTGCAGGGTAGCTGGTGGATTCACTCCAGGTGGAACTAAAGTCTGATTTAACACTTGATTAGATTTCACATCCTTCATCCACATCTGTGAAGTAACTAAAGGTATTAAATACATGTAGGGGAGTAGAAGTACACCATACCTCTGAACTGTAGTGGAGTAGAAGTACAAAGTAGCAAAAGACACATTGAAATACTTAAAGTACAAGTATCTCAAAATTGTACCCAAGTAGTACTTGAGTTTATGAACTTAGTTACTTTACACCAGTGGCTATAAAGATAGAAAGACATGAAAATACAGAGGCATGAAAATACATTTTCAAAATGCTCAACAGTGCTGCCAAAATGATAAACTCACTGCTACACAATTAAAGACATGCTTTTATATATAATTATATTAGATGTGACTCTTTGGGGTTTCTGTTCGTAGTAACACTGCTTGAGTAAAGTACTTCTACTTTACTCAAGAACAAGATCTGAGTGCTTCTACTTTTACTCAAGTACAAGATCTGAGTACTTCTACTTTACTCAAGTACAAGATCTGAATACTTCTACTTTACTCAAGTACAAGATCTGAGTACTTCTACTTTTACTCAAGTACAAGATCTGAGTACTTCTACTTTTACTCAAGAACAATATCTGAGTACTTCTACTTTACTCAAGAACAATATCTGAGTACTTCTACTTTACTCAAGAACAAGATCTGAGTGCTTCTACTTTTACTCAAGTACAAGATATGAGTACTTCTACTTTTACTCAAGTACAAGATCTGAGTGCTTCTACTTTTACTCAAGTACAAGATCTGAGTGCTTCTACTTTTACTCAAGTACAAGATCTGAGTACTTCTACTTTACTCAAGTACAAGATATGAATACTTCTACTTTTACTCAAGTACAAGATCTGAGTACTTCTACTTTTACTCAAGTACAAGATCTGAGTACTTCTACTTTACTCAAGTACAAGATCTGAGTACTTCTACTTTCACTCAAGTACAAGATCTGAGTACTTCTACTTTACTCAAGTACAAGATATGAGTACTTCTACTTTTACTCAAGTACAATATCTGAGTACTTCTACTTTTACTCAAGTACAAGATCTGAGTACTTCTACTTTACTCAAGTACAATATCTGAGTACTTCTACTTTACTCAAGTACAAGATCTGAGTGCTTCTACTTTTACTCAAGTACAAGATCTGAGTACTTCTACTTTTACTCAAGTACAAGATCTGAGTACTTCTACTTTACTCAAGAACAAGATCTGAGTGCTTCTACTTTTACTCAAGTACAAGATCTGAGTACTTCTACTTTACTCAAGTACAAGATCTGAGTACTTCTACTTTTACTCAAGTACAAGATCTGAGTACTTCTACTTTTACTCAAGTACAAGATCTGAGTACTTCTACTTTACTCAAGTACAAGATCTGAGTACTTCTACTTTACTCAAGTACAAGATCTGAGTACTTCTACTTTTACTCAAGTACAAGATCTGAGTACTTCTACTTTTACTCAAGTACAAGATCTGAGTACTTCTACTTTTACTCAAGAACAAGATCTGAGTACTTCTACTTTACTCAAGAACAATATCTGAGTACTTCTACTTTACTCAAGTACAATATCTGAGTACTTCTACTTTACTCAAGAACAAGATCTGAGTGCTTCTACTTTTACTCAAGAACAAGATCTGAGTACTTCTACTTTTACTCAAGTACAAGATCTGAGTACTTCTACTTTTACTCAAGTACAATATCTGAGTACTTCTACTTTTACTCAAGTACAATATCTGAGTACCTCTACTTTTACTCAAGTACAAGATCTGAGTACTTCTACTTTTACTCAAGTACAAGATCAGAGTACTTCTACTTTACTCAAGTACAAGATCTGAGTACTTCTACTTTACTCAAGTACAAGATATGAGTACTTCTACTTTACTCAAGTACAAGATCTGAGTACTTCTACTTTTACTCAAGTACAAGATCTGAGTGCTTCTACTTTTACTCAAGTACAAGATCTGAGTACTTCTACTTTTACTCAAGTACAAGATCTGAGTACTTCTACTTTACTCAAGTACAAGATCTGAGTACTTCTACTTTACTCAAGTACAAGATATGAGTACTTCTACTTTACTCAAGTACAAGATCTGAGTACTTCTACTTTTACTCAAGTACAAGATCTGAGTACTTCTACTTTTACTCAAGTACAAGATCTGAGTACTTCTACTTTTACTCAAGTACAAGATCTGAGTACTTCTACTTTTACTCAAGTACAAGATCTGAGTACTTCTACTTTACTCAAGAACAAGATCTGAGTACTTCTACTTTTACTCAAGAACAAGATCTGAGTACTTCTACTTTTACTCAAGAACAAGATCTGAGTACTTCTACTTTTACTCAAGTACAAGATCTGAGTACTTCTACTTTACTCAAGTACAAGATCTGAGTACTTCTACTTTTACTCAAGTACAATATCTGAGTACTTCTACTTTTACTCAAGTACAATATCTGAGTACTTCTACTTTACTCAAGAACAATATCTGAGTACTTCTACTTTACTCAAGAACAAGATCTGAGTGCTTCTACTTTTACTCAAGTACAAGATATGAATACTTCTACTTTTACTCAAGTACAAGATCTGAGTGCTTCTACTTTACTCAAGAACAAGATCTGAGTGCTTCTACTTTTACTCAAGTACAAGATCTGAGTACTTCTACTTTTACTCAAGTACAAGATATGAATACTTCTACTTTTACTCAAGTACAAGATCTGAGTACTTCTACTTTTACTCAAGTACAAGATCTGAGTACTTCTACTTTACTCAAGTACAAGATCTGAGTACTTCTACTTTTACTCAAGTACAAGATCTGAGTACTTCTACTTTTACTCAAGTACAAGATCTGAGTACTTCTACGTTTTACTCAAGTACAAGATCTGAGTGCTTCTACTTTTACTCAAGAACAATATCTGAGTACTTCTACTTTACTCAAGTACAAGATCTGAGTACTTCTACTTTACTCAAGAACAAGATCTGAGTGCTTCTACTTTTACTCAAGTACAAGATATGAATACTTCTACTTTTACTCAAGTACAAGATCTGAGTACTTCTACTTTTACTCAAGTACAAGATCTGAGTACTTCTACTTTTACTCAAGTACAATATCTGAGTACTTCTACTTTTACTCAAGTACAATATATGAATACCTCTACTTTTACTCAAGTACAAGATCTGAGTACTTCTACTTTTACTCAAGTACAAGATCAGAGTACTTCTACTTTACTCAAGTACAAGATCTGAGTACTTCTACTTTACTCAAGTACAAGATATGAGTACTTCTACTTTACTCAAGTACAAGATATGAGTACTTCTACTTTTACTCAAGTACAAGATCTGAGTGCTTCTACTTTTACTCAAGTACAAGATCTGAGTACTTCTACTTTTACTCAAGTACAAGATCTGAGTGCTTCTACTTTTACTCAAGAACAATATCTGAGTACTTCTACTTTACTCAAGTACAAGATCTGAGTACTTCTACTTTACTCAAGAACAAGATCTGAGTACTTCTACTTTTACTCAAGAACAAGATCAGAGTACTTCTACTTTTACTCAAGAACAAGATCAGAGTACTTCTACTTTTACTCAAGTACAAGATATGAATACTTCTACTTTTACTCAAGTACAAGATATGAATACTTCTACTACTAGACCTGAGTACTTCTTCCACCGCTGCAAAGGACACAAAGAGGATGCTGTAAGTGCAGGATGTCAGTGTGAACATCTTTTCTCCCCTGAGCCCCCCCCCCAACATCCTCTGACAGCACCTCCCCTCACAACACTTTCAGAAAAACACAGTGTACACACTCGCAAACATTCACCGAGAGCGGCAAAGTGAAGGCTTTTAAAATATTCATCGACGACCAGCTCTTTAAAACTTGTAGAACACAAGTGTGCTTTCAATACGCGACCCGGAAAGACACTCACACTCCGACAGTGAGTCGAGAAGCAAAGTGACAGTAGTCCATGTTCAGAAGCATCCAAGATGGCGTGCATTAAAACCAGACGAGAGGAGGAGGAGGAGGAGGACAGAGAGACAAAGAGATGAAGAGAGACTGATGAGATGCAGGAGGAGCGAGTGGAGAGACAACAAACGAAATACAGAGAGGACCGTGAGAGGAGTAAATCCGGAGAGACGCATTCAAACAAAGACGGAGACGAGGGATGAGATGAAGGCAGGACAGAAGCTGTTTTCATCTTTTATTCAGTTAGTTAAGGCTTCTTCTTCTTCTGTGTACACACACACACACACACACACACACACACACACATACCATGTATACATCACTTCAGGGGACATTACATTGACTTACATGCATTTCCTGGAGACTTATCCTAACCTTAACCATAACCAACACATGCCTAACCCTAACCCTTAACCTAACCCTTACCTTACCCTTACCCTAACCCTTAACCTTACCCTTACCCTAACCCTTACCCTAACCCTTACCTTACCCTAACCCTAACCCTAATCCTAACCCTAACCAAGTCTTCACCCTAAAATTAATGATCCCCCTTACGGGGACCTCTAATTTGTCCCCATAACGGAGGCGAGTCCCCACACGTGACTATGTAAACAGATTTAGGTCCCCACAAGTATAGTAATGCTAGACCACACACACACACACACACATACACACACACACACACACACACACACATACACACACACACACCTTCAGTGAGGTGGCGGTAGAAACAGTTTTCAGACATGTAGAGCTTTTATTAAACGGGTCAGTTAAATTACCTTCAGTTGAATATTGCAAACAGTTTGAGGACAGGATGAGAGAGAAGTAGTAAAGGAGGCGTGTGGCACAGTGGGTTGTCCCGTAGGTGTTGGGATCAGGGGGTTCAAACCCCACTGCAGTCAGCATGTCGTTGTGTCCCTGAGACGCTTCACCCCAAAGTGCTCCTGTGGGGATTGCCCACAGTCTTGAGTATGTGGATAAAAGCATCTAACGAGTATCATGTCATGTGATGTAAAAGTAACCACCTTAGCTGTGGGGTGAAAGAAAAACTAAAGAGGGAAGATAACGGTTACAATCTTCCCAACAATCACTACTCACTAATAAATAAGACTCTCTTGTTCAGAAGAACTCTTGGATGTGTTAAAGTACTTTTAGCGGCCGTCTGAAATCCCTAAAGAGCTGCCAGCGACGACAGAGAAGAAACATCAACGCCCCAGAGAATAATTAGTGAAATTCAGGCGTGTACAGCAGCAACAGCGTCAGCGTGAACAACAGGATTCACACAAGGTACACAATTAAGATAAAATAGAATCAAAGTGATAAAGTGATTTAGTAACTGTTGAAACAAGGTATCACGGTTGGTTGTTTGAATGAGCGATAGAGTTCCTTTGCAGCCTAACGTTAGCTCTTTGCTTCTGGAGATTGCATATAAGCTTAAAGGTCCCACGTCATGGCCGTTTCCACTGATCATGATTCCATTGTTGAGGTCGACTAGAATAGATTTATACCGTGCAATTTTCCAAACTCACATTGGTTTCTCACAGCGTCTCTGTAAAGTCTGTGTATTCACTCTCTCCACTAAACGGCTCGCTGCAGCTCTTGCCCCCCCCCTCCCTCCCCGTGAGCCCAGTGTGCTCCGATTGGTCGGGACCAGTCAGGACGTTGTGAATCGCGCTGAGCTCCGTGGAGGTGTGGTTTCCTTGTTTAGTGAAACACAGCGAAACACAGCGAAACTCACCCTGAGCACACACAAAGTCACAGCCGAAGTGAAATCAATAAGTGTGGCTTGATATTGAGTAAGAAAAAGGTTGATACACGCTGTGAGAATGGGTCTGCAGAGAGGATGTCGCCGCGATCCCAACTGTCTGTTATCAGCCTGCAGCCAGGGAGGAGAGATCAGCTGAGCTGCCTGCACTGAGTGTGTGAGGAAGTCCGTGGATTGGTCAATTTGGACCAATCAGCGGGGGCTTAACGTAACGGCTCCATGGATTGGTCCATTTCGTTCCGGGGCGCCACATGACATCATGATGTCCCCGGAAGAATCAAATGGACAGTGACGTATCTCCAACGAGGCGTTTTGGGGAGGTCTTTTCTGTGTTAGAGTTTTACTCCCTACAGGGTGTACTTTGAGGGTTCTGACTCTGCACACCGTTAACAGAACAACCTTCATAACACACAAGGGGACGGGTGATAACCGGAAAGCATGACATGTCACCTTTAAGATATCATGACGGTGGAGATCGTCCATCTGAACATCCCTTGTGTTTGCCACAGATATATTTTCTGTGAGATTCCAGAATCCAATGGAAAACTCCAATTGGCTTTTTGTTGGAAAAACCCTACGAAAGCTCACAAACATCTTAAAAAGCACTAATTATTCTGTCGAACGATTATACTTAAAAAACCTTTCCGTCAACACAAATGTACTTTCCAGGATCAAGAAGTTGTATAACCTCTCAAAAGTATGTCAGATCGGTGTGGTATGTTTGCCGTTTTGCACGAACAGACGTA
This sequence comes from Champsocephalus esox, assembly GCA_036324585.1. NCBI lineage: Eukaryota > Metazoa > Chordata > Actinopteri > Perciformes > Channichthyidae > Champsocephalus > Champsocephalus esox. The sequence goes on from CM070497.1 coordinate 34,752,737, forward strand.
GTTAAGTAGTTATTACTATATTCTGAATGTTGTGATTATAGTCCTATTTAGAAATGATGTTGAGTGGCCAATTTATTCGTATGAATATGATTTAATTTGTGGGCTTAAAGCATTTAAAATAGTGGAACTGTATTCAGGCAGATCATTCGACCCATTCATCCAAAACCCAGAGCTCCAGTTTGAGAAAGTAGTTTGTTTATTTAGTTAAAACAACAAAACTGAATCCTCAACAAACACTTTTACTAAAGTAATCATAATCAAGGAGGGGTGTGGCGCAGTGGGTGGTGCGTTGGTGTTCGGAGCAGGTTCAAACCCCACTGCAGTCAGCCCATGGTGGAATCAGAGGTAATAATGTTGAAATGTTGAGCCAAGTTTTATACTGCTTCCTCAAGACCAATTTACTCTCCATTGTCTCCAAATGTCCGCAACATCCACACGTTTCTTATTTATACGTTCTCTTAAATCAGAAGCGATATTGTGTGTTCCTTTCTGAGAGTGTAACGCAGGGAGTCTAGCTATGCCCGAGTGTTTGCGAGGGTCTTTTCCTGCCATTGTGTTTCTGAAATTCCTCCAGCGGTGGGATATGGTGGAAAAAAGCTCTCCCCGTCGTCTCGGCAGGAAACCCCTCTCTTCCGGGGATTTGAGTGATGACTGTATTGTTGCTCGGGTCTGCAGACGGCAACTCTCTGTTCAGCTCAACAGCTAGGGTGGTTCTGTGCCGTGGTTCTGTGCGTGTTCCACGAATATAAAGCAACATGTTCTGCTTGTAACGTCTTTTCAAATTCAAGATTCAAAGGTTTTATTGTCGTATGCACAAAGCGACAGTGTAGAAATAGCAATGGAATTCTTCTGACCTGAGCTCGTCCAACGATGCAACATATAGAATCGAATACAAAATAAAGTAGTAGCAAAATAAACCTCCATCTTCACGGGAAACTACTTGGTCACGTTGGTGGATATATCATATACGTTTTGGTTATAATAACAATGAAAGTGGAGAAGTTAAATGACAAAGAAGTCTGTGACATTAGGAATTAATTGCCGGTGCTAATAGTCAACGAGATAAAGGTAAGATGTACTTTATTGATTCCAATTTGGGAAATGTTTGCGATGTAGCAGCATATCAAAGATCGATTCAATTTGAACAATATCTTAATTTCTGAAGTTTCTAATGCCCAATTGTCTTTAAGTGTCATACAGTATGTCTGGAAGCCCAGGATAGACACCAGGGTCTATGCAGGAGTCCTGAAGTCAATGGAAGACCTTTTTTAAGACCCTTTCCGTACATTTTAAGACCTCATCGCCACTTTGAGTTTTGACCGGTTACCTTGGCGACACACCAATTGACTATATACAGTATTGATTGTCCTTCCTCCTTATGTTCTAACCATTTGGACGCAAACTTGCATTTCCCCATAACGATGTTGCTTTGCAACCGGCGTAAATGGAACTTTCGAACGCTATCAAGCAGTGAGCGTGCGATGTCCTGTTCGGATGACGTCAAACCCAACGGGATGCCATCAATAAACTCCACAGAATCACACGACACACCTACGCCATGACTACATTCAGGCAGATGGTAGAACACAACCTCTCTGGACACTTTAGATACTTATTGCAAATAAGCTATAAAATGTAACACCTTGAAAAATGCCGTTTAATACTTTTGAATAGCCTTCATTTTCGCTAATTTGATTTATCAACTTTTAATACTTTTGAAGACCCCGCGGACCCCCTGGATAAACATACAATCAAACACTGCTTTCCGAGGACTTTCATTCCCACGAATGACTCTTTATTTGAAGAGTGTATCGTTCATTGTTGACGACTTGTTTGATTGTTAGTTTTGTGTTTGGCTTGATGAGTATTTTTGGGTGATCTGCACATCCGGACCTCCAGCTTAAGCAAACTTCACGTCTTCCTGTATCGACTTGTATACCCACATTGGACCACAATGCATTTAAATGAGGACATGTTTTCTATATCGTCATAATATTCCCACCTTCAAAGAGATAACAGTATGCTGATGCATGTATTTTCGAAGCGTTGACGCCTGGAAGAATAGCGAATATAGTGCTAATGGGAATACTGATGGAAAAATAAGGAGAAAAGTTTGGGGTGAAATAAATAAAGAAGTGTTTTACTGACAAATAAATTGGTTTCCTGAGTAAAAAATAGTGTTTTTGGGCCCACAAATACACCCTGACCTACAACAGAAGCACATCTAATCTCTCTTTATGCTGTCTGGTTCACAAATATATGGAATACGATGTTCTGTTATTATGTTAAATACTGGAATTAAGTATAGTAGGTTTAGCCACGTCTCTTCCGGTGCCTCTTTGACCACATTTGATCCTTAACAGTGGGGACACGTGTTCTATATTGTAATGCCCTTCTCCTCTGCAAAGGAGATAACAACATGCCGATGCAAGTTACAAAATGTTTGGCCTCATTTATGCCACGCTTTCAGATTTTTAAGGAACTGCCATTATGTATAATCCTATTTGTCTCCAATCCTAAATGCACCAAAGTGACAGATCTGTCAGCCTTCGTTATGCAACAACTCTCCTCTTGTTCTTATATCTTGTTTTATCTGCGGAACAGACGCTCGCTGTATAAATAGACTTTAAAAGACAGCGGGTGAACATTAGATCCGCTTTAGTTGAGACAAAGTGATGAGTCAGACAAATTAGACGTGGATTTCTGCCGAAAGAGGAAAGGTACATCGAAGGTGTTGTCATGTGTAACGCTCACCGTGTTTCTCTCTTCAGACAGCACAGCAGACATCATGGTGAAACAGGGGCCGTTCAACCTGGACGACCCCAAGGATTACAGCCTGGATGTGAGGATCAGTGACGGAGGAAGCCCCCTGCAGGCCAGCATCACCAAACTGGCAATAAAGGTCTCAAAGATTCAAAGATTCAAAGATTCAAAGGCATTGCATATCGACTTTCAATGCATGCTTGTTTTGTCACAATGTTTTCTTAAGATGTGCACACATGGCTGCAGTACACACATCCTGTACTCAAGTAGAAGTACTTGTGTTTAAAAATACTCTGGTGAAAGTAGAAGTACTGACTAAACTTCTTTACTCGAGTAAAAGTAAAGAAGGCTTTGAAGTGTACTTCAGTAAAAAGTACCCATAGCTAGCAGCTGCTTTAAAGAGTACCTGACCTCCCTTTATATCAATAGAACAATAATGTCATTGTTAGCTAATGAATGTTTCCATGGTGACCAAGGGCAACATGACAACGTTTCCATTGGTCCCTCTTCTTTAGAGAAGACCAGGAAGTGATGGATACACGGATCGTGTTCCAACCAATAGGCACGCAATGACTCTGAAGAATAATGATCACGCACCAACACACATTCAGACTAAAGGAACCAGCTGTTTGGAGAATGAGAGAAGTAGAAAGTACAGGTATTTGAGTTCAACATGTAAGAAGTAGAAAGTACAGGTATTTGAGTTCAACATGAGAGAAGTAGAAAGTTCAGGTATTTGAGTTCAAGATGTAAGAAGTAGAAAGTACAGGTATTTGAGTTCAACATGTAAGAAGTAGAAAGTACAGGTATTTGTGTTCAACATGTGAGAAGTAGAAAGTACAGGTATTTGAGTTCAACATGTAAGAAGTAGAAAGTACAGGTATTTGAGTTCAACATGTGAGAAGTAGAAAGTACAGGTATTTGAATTCAACATGTGAGAAGTAGAAAGTACAGGTATTTGAGTTCAACATGTAAGAAGTAGAAAGTCCAGGTATTTGAGTTCAACATGTAAGAAGTAGAAAGTACAGGTATTTGGGTTCAACATGTAAGAAGTAGAAAGTACAGGTATTTGGGTTCAACATGTAAGAAGTAGAAAGTACAGGTATTTGAGTTCAACATGTAAGAAGTAGAAAGTACAGGTATTTGAGTTCAACAGGTAAGAAGTAGAAAGTTCAGGTATTTGAGTTCAACATGTAAGAAGTAGAAAGTACAGGTATTTGTGTTCAACATGTAAGAAGTAGAAAGTACAGGTATTTGTGTTCAACATGTAAGAAGTAGAAAGTACAGGTATTTGTGTTCAACATGTAAGAAGTAGAAAGTACAGGTATTTGAGTTCAACATCTAAGAAGTAGAAAGTACAGGTATTTGAGTTCAACATGTAAGAAGTAGAAAGTACAGGTATTTGAGTTCAACATGTAAGAAGTAGAAAGTACAGGTATTTGAGTTCAACATGTAAGAAGTAGAAAGTTCAGGTATTTGTGTTCAACATGTAAGAAGTAGAAAGTACAGGTATTTGGGTTCAACATGTAAGAAGTAGAAAGTACAGGTATTTGAGTTCAACATGTACGAAGTAGAAAGTACAGGTATTTGAGTTCAACATGTAAGAAGTAGAAAGTTCAGGTATTTGAGTTCAACATGTAAGAAGTAGAAAGTACAGGTATTTGTGTTCAACATGTAAGAAGTAGAAAGTACAGGTATTTGTGTTCAACATGTAAGAAGTAGAAAGTACAGGTATTTGAGTTCAACATGTACGAATTAGAAAGTACAGGTATTTCAGTTCAACATGTAAGAAGTAGAAAGTACAGGTATTTCAGTTCAACATGTAAGAAGTAGAAAGTACAGGTATTTGGGTTCAACATGTAAGAAGTCAAAGTAAAAAGTCGTCAGAAAGTAGTAGTAGTAGTGGAGTAAAGTACTGATACCAGAACAATGTACTTAACAAAGTATTTGTACTCTCCACTACTTCCCACCTCTGCATTTGAATATTGTACTGACTGAGTGATTGTTTCTTGTGTAGTCATGTCGCTGTGACGCCAGGAGGATTCCTACGCAGTGCAAAGCCAGCGCTCGCAGGATGGGAGTCAGTGTTCACGCCCTGATAGCCATTCTGCTCTGCATACTCACCATACTGGGTACGTTTCTCTATATTTCCTGCTTTCCTTTCGTATTGGTTTGATGAAAACACTCATTGCTCAACACTACTCAGAGATGATCTTTAAAAGAGTACATATTAAGTTCATTTTGAGGTTCATATTTGTATGTAGTGTCTTTACTTTAAAGAGTCCTCTCCTGCTGATGTTCAGGTGTATATCAGTATGTAGTGTCTCTACTTTAAAGAATCCTCTCCTGCTGATGTTCAGGTGTATATCAGTAGGTAGTGTCTCTACTTTAAAGAGTCCTCTCCTGCTGATGTTCAGGTGTATATCAGTATGTAGTGTCTCTACTTTAAAGAGTCCTCTCCTGCTGATGTTCAGGTGTGTATCAGTATGTAGTGTCTCTACTTTAAAGAGTCCTCTCCTGCTGATGTTCAGGTGTATATCAGTATGTAGTGTCTCTACTTTAAAGAGTCCTCTCCTGCTGATGTTCAGGTGTATATCAGTGTGTAGTAGTGTCTCTACTTTAAAGAGTCCTCTCCTGCTGATGTTCAGGTGTATATCAGTATGTAGTGTCTCTACTTTAAAGAGTCCTCTCCTGCTGATGTTCAGGTGTATATCAGTATGTAGTGTCTCTACTTTAAAGAGTCCTCTCCTGCTGATGTTCAGGTGTATATCAGTATGTAGTGTCTCTCCTTTAAAGAGTCCTCTCCTGCTGATGTTCAGGTGTATATCAGTGTGTAGTAGTGTCTCTACTTTAAAGAGTCCTCTCCTGCTGATGTTCAGGTGTATATCAGTATGTAGTGTCTCTACTTTAAAGAGTCCTCTCCTGCTGATGTTCAGGTGTATATCAGTATGTAGTGTCTCTACTTTAAAGAGTCCTCTCCTGCTGATGTTCAGGTGTATATCAGTATGTAGTGTCTCTACTTTAAAGAGTCCTCTCCTGCTGATGTTCAGGTGTATATCAGTATGTAGTGTCTCTACTTTAAAGAGTCCTCTCCTGCTGATGTTCAGGTGTATATCAGTATGTAGTGTCTCTACTTTAAAGAGTCCTCTCCTGCTGATGTTCAGGTGTATATCAGTATGTAGTGTCTCTACATGTCTCCATGCTTTAATGTTCTAAAGCTCTTTATGTTTCTCATACTGCCTGTGCTGCAGCACCTCTTTTCACCCTCTGTCTAAAACCAGAGCCCAGTCTGCTCTGATTGGTTAGCTGGCCGGCTCTATTGTGATTGGTCAACCGCTTAGAGATGTCACGACCCTTAGCCTATCACGTACGATGTGTTGGAGCGCGAGCCAATAGGAGCGTGAGTGTTACATAGTGGGAAACAAAGGAGTTTTTACAGTCCTTGTTTCCTTTTCTATGAGTTATCCTTGATTCCTCCACATTATACAACAACATGAGTGTATGGGAGAGAACACAGGAATTGGAGTCCTTGCAGACCATTTACATGCACACAAATATACACACTACAGTAAAGGGAAAACCTCAGAAAGAAATAGGGGTGTTCATCATGAGGGAGATAACCCCTTCTTCCTGCTATATTTCTTACTTTCTTTCACAATTAAATTCGATGTGATGCATTCAAACCCTTGACAAACGACCTCACACATTTGAAATTCAGCGCTGCCAGGGAAAGCCCTCTGTGTTTTGCTTTCCTCCAGAGTTGTGGTGTCTTGTGGTTCATAAACGCCTGCAGGTGAACTCGCCACATCTCCCCCAGGCGTGCTCTCTTCCATTCTTGTTTCGCAAGTTTTCCTGCTGTAATCCTTTTCTAAGAACGCTCAGTTTCTATTTGTATCTGAAGCATCTTCTCCAAAAACTTCTCAGAGGACGCTTCCGCCATATTCTCAGCTGCTGCGCTATCACTCCGGTCTCTCTTTAGAGACAAATGGGGTGGTGGCGAAGTCGCTAGGGACTTGGCTTGGCAACTGGAAGGTCACCAGTTCAAGTCCCGGCAAGACCGAGTGCTCCCGAGGTGTCCCTGAGCAAGGCACCGTTCCCCACACTGCTCCCCGGGCGCCGTCCAAAATGGCAGCCCACTGCTCCTAACACGAGGATGGGTCATTAAAGTAAACGGGGATTATTAAAGTATATCAAATCAAAATGTGGTAAAGGGGAACTTTTAAAATGATAGTCTGTTCAAGCTTTTTCTGACTTCTTTAAAAGAGACTTGAGGCATTTTAGTGGCAACTAGCATAACACCAAATCTACGAATGACCTGTCCAAGGTTGAGTTGCATTGTGGGTAATTAAGGTGCAAGAATAATTGCGTATGAAAGAGTTTCGATTTAACAAACTAAAGCCTGAGGGCGGAAGGTATCCTCGGGCACTAATGGAAATCAAATCTGCACTGACGCAACCTGTTACCTCGAGGAAATCTTTGAATACTCACTCCTGCTTTGATTTAGGATCGTTTAAATGTGTTGCAATAAGAAGTTAAGAGAGCAAAGAGGAAACGCAACGAGCTGCCCCCAATTCTTCTTTAAGACCCAACAGATCATCTGACTCCAACACTTGGGGGAATAAAACATTTAGCGTAAACTATTTTGACCTGGAACTAGAAAAGCATGAGGGACTAGACTCTTTAAAGTAGAGACACTACATACTGATATACACCTGAACATCAGCAGGAGAGGACTCTTTAAAGTAGAGACACTACATACAGATATACACCTGAACATCAGCAGGAGAGGACTCTTTAAAGTAGAGACACTACATACTGATATACACCTGAACATCAGCAGGAGAGGACTCTTTAAAGTAGAGACGCTACATACTGATATACACCTGAACATCAGCAGGAGAGGACTCTTTAAAGTAGAGACACTACATACTGATATACACCTGAACATCAGCAGGAGAGGACTCTTTAAAGTAGAGACACTACATACTGATATACACCTGGACATCAGCAGGAGAGGACTCTTTAAAGTAGAGACACCACATACTGATATACACCTGAACATCAGCAGGAGAGGACTCTTTAAAGTAGAGACACGACATACTGATATACACCTGAACATCAGCAGGAGAGGAATCTTTAAAGTAGAGACGCTACATACTGATATACACCTGAACATCAGCAGGAGAGGACTCTTTAAAGTAGAGACACTACATACTGATATACACCTGAACATCAGCAGGAGAGGACTCTTTAAAGTAGAGACACTACATACTGATATACACCTGAACATCAGCAGGAGAGGACTCTTTAAAGTTAACAAAGTCAGAATAAAACAAAAAGCACAAAGAGAGAGAAAGATAATAAGTTACGGGTTTTTTTACACCAGTAAATGTGTATTTGTGAAATGTCCACATTTGAATTAGTAACAGAAAGTAGAGAAATTGTTCATAAATGGAGTTCTTGGTCGGTAATAGTCGAATACATTTGAAACCCTGGGAGACTTTTCTCATGGAGATGGCATCAATGATGGATGCTAAACTGAGTGTTTGGGGCACAGATGTACTTTCCCGTGCTCCCTGATAAATAAGATCTGTGTTTTGTTGCGGAGCTTCCCCCCCCCCTCCATGTGTTGTTGGTTTTCATGAATAATGCAGCGACGGATGCAGAAATAATGCCTGCGGTCTTGAGCTCAATATTCTCTTTGATACCTTCGCCCCCTGTTCCTCTTTTCTGGGGGAAAAGAGACACTTGTCATGTTGGATGAGAGATAGTTGGCCAAACAAGAGGGATCTGGGAGGAGGAAGAAAGGCAAAACACTTTAAAGATATAAGACGGACGGAGGCAGAGTGACAGATTGGAAAAAAGACGTATATTTTATATGCGAGGTGGAAAAGGGTGAAAAGGCAGACGGGGGATGAGTGACGGAGCGAGACAGAAAGAGGTTGGCGAAGAGGGGGATTGTGGGAAAAGCAGCAGCAGAAGAATAGGAGTGGTAATGAGGAGAGTTTATCAGGTCTTTAGGTGCCGTCTGCTTATCAAACAGCGCCGCACACTCAACCTATTAACTATTAATACACTCCTTCACTATCGCGCCTGTCCCCCTCCTTCATCTCTCTCTCCCTCTGGGTCTCTGCCTCTCTCTTTATCACAGATTAACTATTTAATGAAACTTGCCATTATCTGCCAGGACCCAAAGCAATTTACCGCGCTCCCCATTCACGCTTTTTTCTCACAAGATGTCGGGGTTGACACGCGAGAAAAAAGACACTTTCTCCGTCTCTAAGTCTGATATCTCCAGAGCTTATTAAACTGCCGAGCATGTGTTGTAAAAGATTAATCTGTTGGTTTCCCAGGCAAACTTAAATTAGTCCCGCTCACCCTCGACTAAAAGGCATGGCTGATGCGGCCGTCCGCAGAGAGAGAAAGCGGTTCATATCGGGACCGAGCTCCAGGCCTAATCTAATGTCACCCTTCGTCTCCTCCTCCTCGTCGTCGCTCCTCATCCCCTCCCAAAGTCTCCTTATTGGTTTCCTTTCATTCTTTTGTCTTCCTTTCTCCTGCTTCCTTGTCCTCATTCCCTCCTCTCTATGGGCACTGAAATTCAGGGAGTAAGCAAGAAGAGGCAAAACTTTTCTCTGTCTGTTTTACTCCAATTTCTTATCGTCTTGACGTCAGAGTAGAATAGAATCGTTTAATGCATGCGATGAGATAAATAAATGCTTCTCCCTTTCAAGGGTGCCATCAAAACAAAAAACATCACAACGTAAGACCACAAACACACGCAGCATACACACTTAGGAATACGGAATAAAGTGCAGGAATTATTTCCAGGAGTATACAAATAAAATCTATAATGTAATAAATAATAATAGTGGGTATGTATTTATTATAATAATAATAATAATAATAATAATAATAATAATAATAATAATAATAATAATAATAATAATAAGAATAATAATAAGAATAATAATAAGAATGATAATTAAATCAAATGATTCCGATCATTTGATTTTGACAATCTGCCGATACCGATTTTTCCCGATCCGATCTGTATGCAATGCGTTAAGAGAGAGAAAAGGTAACAGATAACGGGCTGGTCATCCAACGCGATGAGTTCAGCTATCTGCCTTTTCTCTGTTCTGGGGCAGTTTCTCTTTCCTTTTGAAAGCCTCTGAAAGTGTCGGTTGTCTCAGTGCCGTTACCCGAGTGGCCGCTGTGTACTCGCCGTGTTGTTGTTGTTGTTGTTTGTTTCTCAGGTGGCGTGTTAGATTGGTCGTGTTGAACGTAGCTCTGTTCTTTCCACCACGCGGAACCTCCGCCTTCCAAACATTGCATCTGGCTGTTACACTGCCTTCGCTTTCAATTTCATAATACTTCCAAACTCCTGACCTCTGCTCCGTCCCGACTCCCGAGTCTCCAGCTGGACGTAGCCTCTCGTTAGCTTGCTGCTGCTATCAGACACTGCGCCCACTCTGCTGCTTTCAGAGGAATAAGCAACCAGGTCTGAAACAAGCCCAACAGAAGCAACACATACACGATGTTGTGTCATTTTAAACCAAAGCTAAGTCCTCAGGATGACTTTGAGACGTGAACATGGTCATTTTTGTTTTGTAACATTAAATAAAATAAATAAAATAAATAAAATAAATAAAATAAATAAAATAATAAAAATATTTTATAAATAAAAATAATAATCCCCGATTTTTTTCTCCAGATTGCGATCTTTTGAAAATCGGGACATCTCTAGATACACCTGTTCAGCCTGCCGGAGGGCAGCAGGCTGAACAGGGGAAAGCCGGGGTGTGAGCTGTCCTTGATAATGTCGTTGGCTCTCCTGAGGCAGCGGGAGGTGGACATGTCCATCAGGGAGGGGAGGGGGCCGCCGGTGAGCCTCGTCCTGTCGGCCTCGGTGCAGCTGGCGTGCCCCGCTGTGAGGCAGTGTGGCAGCAGGCTCTCGGTGGTAGAGCGGAGAAGGTCACCAGCAGCTTAGTGGCCAAGGTGTTCCTCCCGAGCACCCTCAGGAGGAAGTGCAGACGCTGCTGGGCCTTCTTCACGACAGCTGTGGTGTTGTCCTTCCGGGAAAGGTTGTTGGTGATGAGGACGCCGAGGAACTTGAAGGCGTGGACCCTCTCCACACACTCGCCGTTAATGTGGAGGGGAGCGCGGTCGGTAGCATTTCTCCTGAAGGCTACGATGATCTCTGTGGGGTTCAGTGCCGCGTTGTTCACCGAACCCCACGCCGAGAGTTAAGACTAAAAGATACCGTTTAAACCACGTCTTCATATCACCCGTGGAATCTAGTGCTCAAAGGGTTTTGTGTTCCCTGACCTTTGCTTTCTTTTTAACAACTTTCTTTATTACGAGACCGGATGCTGGGCGTATAATGGCAAGGGTGTGCACGTGAAGTGACCAATCCGCTCATAACACTAAATTCCCAAACGTCAGTCTGTCAGGCAGGTTAGCTTCTGACTTTCTAATTATAATGATTTTAAACGTCTTCTTCCCACATATCGTGCTCACATGCACCGAGAGCTTCAAAGCATCCTCACTGCACATACCTTTACAAAACAGAAACGGCTTCTCAGATTGGACCCTGCTTTGTTTAGGGTTTGGCTTTAGGAGTCTTAGCGGTTCAGAGGTCCTTCCTCTGCAGACTTCTTGTCTCCTTCCATGTTTGCTCATGACGGAAGAGAGGCAAACAATTCCTGCAGCTTCAACGAAAACAAAGACTTTCTTAACCTCGCATTCTTCCTCTTTTCTCTTTTGCAATTCCACATTTCCTCATCACTCGTTCCCTTTCCTTTCTTCCTCATCTTGTTGAACTCCACTTGTATTTACTTCCTGTTTGTTATGCTCTCCTCTCTCTCTCTCTCTCTCTCTCTCTCTCTCTCTCTCTCTCTCTCTGTGTCTGGTTGAGTCATCTAAAGTTTGCATGCTCCAGGCGAATGCCTCGAACACCGTCAACCATCCACTGCTAATTTCCCCTCGCTTCCTTCTCCCTGTTTCCTACATTCCTTCTCCCTGTTTCCTACCTTCCCTCGTTAGCGCTCCACTTCCCTCCCTTCGTGCCTTGCCCCCATTCTCTTTGCTGTTAAGGTTTGCCTGGCCTAATTCTTAAAGTGTTGATTTCTTCAATTTGCACCAATAGCTATGAATGTCTTAAACATGCATCAACATGTGTCCCCTCTTCTTCATGGCTCTTCTACATCAACGTGTGTCCCCTCTTCTTCATGGCTCTTCTACATCAACATGTGTCCCCTCTTCTCCATGTCTCTTCTACATCAACATGTGTCCCCTCTTCTTCATGGCTCTTCTACATCAACATGTGTCCCCTCTTCTCCATGTCTCTTCTACATCAACATGTGTCCCCTCTTCTTCATGTCTCTTCTACATCAACATGTGTCCCCTCTTCTTCATGTCTCTTCTACATCAACATGTGTCCCCTCTTCTTCATGTCTCTTCTACATCAACATGTGTCCCCTCTTCTCCATGTCTCTTCTACATCAACACGTGTCCCCTCTTCTTCAAGTCTCTTCCACATCAACATGTGTCCCCTCTTCTCCATGTCTCTTCTACATCAACATGTGTCCCCTCTTCTCCATGTCTCTTCTACATCAACATGTGTCCCCTCTTCTTCATGTCTCTTCTACATCAACATGTGTCCCCTCTGTGGAAAGAGACTCTGGAATTTTCAGGAACAAAGATTTTCTCTCTTTTTGATCCATTTCTATAAAAACTGTCTGAAAATGAGCTGATCAGATTTTGGTCACTTTATGATGTCATAGCGATGTTATGTCTTGTGTAACCGTTAGCCAATCAGCAACCAAGGTAACCCCCCCCCCACCTTATCACCTGAATCTCCTCCTAGAGCACCATTGACTTATTTTTAACCAATCCTCTCTCAGAGGGGCGTGGGGAGTGGCTCCTTATTTTCATCCAAAGGCCCGGACATACCGGGACGATTTTCGGCGTCGATAGATGTCAGGCCGTCGATGAGCGTCCTGTCGCCCTACTCAGATTGGTGTTTCCCGCACCGTCGTGTCTTTTCGGCCGTTCCGACACCTTCCACCGCCGATTCAACATGTTGAATCAGGAGGCTGTCGGCTAAAGGCCGTCGGCCAAAGAAATCACTCTGATTGGCTGTTCAGCTAGCGAATCAGAGCATGAGAAGCGAAACGGAAGTGAGGGACCCAAACAAACGATTAAGAAGGCAAATGTGAGATTTCATTGAACTCCAGCTCTCGACTCAGGTTCGGGAAAGCCCCGTGAGCTTCTCGCTGTCGAGGGAACATGGAACGCTATTTGTTGTTTGTTTATATCACACAGTCTGTTCTTCTTCTCTCGGTTATCACGCAGTCTGTCTTCCGGTTGCCTCTTTTGAATGACGAATACACACTACCGCCGCCTGCTGGTAGGGAGAGTTATTGCCACTCACGCATGCGCAGTGCGTACATGCTACTTGGCCGTCGGCTGAAGTCTTTGCGGTGTGTTCCAGTGCGACTGTTGGCCCGAGACGCCGGGTCCGTCGGGACGTGTTCTGTGGTGTCAGTTTGGTGTGTCTGGGCCTTAAAGTAACAGACAGAGAATCAGCACTTTTGAAACGGGGCTGAAACAGAGGGGATGCTGCAATGTTTCAGCCAATCAGAGACATGTTCTGTATATATCTGAGACCTGGTATAAAGTGAAAAACAGTATAATAGGGGACCTTTAAATAAACAAAATGTCCGCTGTCTTCCAGTCATCGTGATCCTGTTTGTGATGAGGAAGCGTTACCAGAAGGACTCTCTGGTCAGTATGAAGAACAGCGGGGAGATTCACGAGCAGCTCGTCACCTACGATGAAGAGGGAGGAGGAGAGATGGACACAAATGGGTAAGTCAATAAAAAAATATATAAGAAAAATCACTTTTATTATTGTTGTGTAATTATTATAAGAAATATATCTAGAAATAAAATAATAAAGTGATTTTTTTCTACATTAAATTTGATATCTTTTTAGTTTTTATATTGATATTTTTGCTTATATGATTATATAATTAATTTGAAATTATATTAGACTTATTGTATTATTTATTGTTATATTATTTGTAATATTATTATCATTATTGTTATTATAATTGTATTATTATGAATGTTATGGTTATCAATATTGTAATGATAGGTTTTTAAATAGTTCTTTATATTAATGCTCTTATTTGATTTAGCGCTATTATTTATATCTTTTCACAAACGCATATATTAACCCTCTCTGATATACAATATTTATATCATTTTGCGTAATCTGTCAATTTGATGACCCAGTTTGCGAAAAATAAATGATTAAAGTTTAATCTCATCTGAATCTAACCCTATCCATATTCAAACAGTACTAACACCACATAATCCCTACACACCATCATAATAACGCCAGCATACTGTTTGTGACGACCCGATCCGCAGTGCACAACTCCATACGGCAACTCAAATAGGACACTTGACACAGTGGCGTTTGGCAAAGCAGAAAAAGGAAACTCAAAAAACCAAGAGAGATGAGTTATTGTTATTACAACGTGACTTCAATATTATTTAACAACTCTTTTTATTGGGTCCTTTTGAGAAATGGATTTACAGTCATGTTAGACAGCTATCATACTGAAGACATTTTTACTGTGAATCAGGGGCGGACTGGGACTAAAAATCAGCCCGGGACTCTCGACCGGTCCACTTCGGTACCGCCGGCCCACCTCAGTACTGCAAGTAAATACCGCTAGTAAATTGTCGACGGGGGGCGGTGCTAGTGACTTATCCGACCGGCCCACTTCAGTACCGGCCTATCAGGATTCGTCCCGAGCGTCCCGATGGCCAGTCCGCCACTGCTATGGATGTATGCAATATGTACGGCATTCATAATGTATATCTAATTACATTAACTGTGAATGTCTTTCATTTTATTTCAAATTAAATTACATACTACAAAAAAATCTCGGGCATCCGTTTAAGTTTTAAAACTGCGCAATGCATATTGGGCAGTCGTCTGTGTCAAGTGTCCTATTTGGGTTGCCGTATGGAGTTGTCCAATATGGCGGACCATCTCGCACATGCGCACTGCGGATCGGGTAGGGATGCGGATCAGGTACAGTAGGGATGCGGATCGGGTAGGGATGCGGATCGGGTAGGGATGCGGATCGGGTAGGGATGCGGATCGGGTAGTCACACTGTTTGCTGTCAAAGGACATGAAGGCAAAGTGGTGGACACAAGCAAAGTGTAAAAGACAAGCAGCATCAATTATTATTGAAATGTATGCTCCTATAATATGAAATATGTGCTCTGTTGGATGCTTTCTGAATAACGTATGTTTTTAAAATGATAAAATATCACTTCCTTATGTGAAATTAGATTAAATACTGTCGTCAATCATCTTAGTGAATGGACTTTCCCCTATTTTTCACTGATTATTTGGCTTTTATTGTCATATTAAGGACTAAAGTATGTGTTTCCCAACAGGCAAGACATGGCTAATTTGACTACTACTCAAGCCCAGTCTGCTCTGATTGGTTAGCTGGCCGGCTCTGTTATGATTGGTCAACCGCTTAGCGATGTCCGGCCTCTTAGCCTCAGTCATCACATACACGTTGGGATGTCACTATGTTACAGAAGTAAACAAATACGATACGATAATCCTTTAATGGTCAGATCAAGTCTGACATTATACAGCATAAAGGATTATTACAGGGGGGAGTGTGTGGGAGAGAAACTCCCTCTGGAGGAAACACATGGATTTTAACCTTTGCAGACCATTTACATGCACTAAAACCTATAAAACACTACAGGAAAGCACGATAGTCCCCTCTCTAACAATGGTTCCTCTCTCTTTTCAGCTACGATGTCTCGATCCTCTCTTCCGCCTGTCACGATGGTTCCCTGCTCCGCCACCCGGACCACCAGCACCCCTCCCTCTATGCCATGGTGCAGAAGCCCCCCCCCCACCACCACCTCGCTCCACCCACAGCGTGTAAGGGCGACATGGCGGTGATGATCGAGGTGAAGAAAGACGAGGCGGATCACGACAGGGACGGCTTTCCGTACGACACGCTGCACGTCTACGGATACGAGGGTCCCGAGTCTTTAGCCGAAAGCCTGAGCTCTTTGGGAACTTCCTCCACCGGATCCAACCTGGATTACGACTTCCTGAACGACTGGGGTCCGAGGTTCAGGACCCTCGCCGAGCTGTACGGCGTGGACGGACCTGAATACTACCATCAATACTAGATAGAGACTTCTAGTGGATCAGAATATGCCAAAATGCACACACGAAACGAGTGGTGCAGGGATGACATATTTTTTAAGTTAACATCGCAAGGGAGCTCCATCTACTAAGCGCAATCAGATTTTTTTATGAGATTTGGAAATATAAATCCATTCACGTTGTGTTCAGCAGGATATCGCCACGTTTTGAGACCACTTTTAAGAATTTTAAAGCGTAAATGCAATCTCCAGAGGTAAACAGCGAACAAAAAGGGAACAAGTAGCTAACAAGAAGCTAACAAGAAGCTAACAAGAAGCTAACAAGAAGCTAACAAGTAGCTCACAAGAAGCTAACAAGAAGCTAACAAGAAGCTAACACGATGCTAACGTACGCTAGCTACAGCACGGTCAAATTACTTCACGTCAACACTAATTAAACACTCAGCTAAAGGTGGCTAATATTCAGTTTGATCACGTTTATTAGTCTTATTTAGACCTAATGTCTGGCTTCGAACCAAAAACAAGTAAAACAAAAACTTTGACTTCGAGATGAGGCAACAGGAAGTGGTAAAATGCTGACTCATTCCCTGCTTTAAGGGCACATTCCTGCACCGCTCTATAGCCAAAAGCATGCGAGGAAACACACATTCACACACTAATAGAAGCAGGCTTTGACACGAGAGCTTCAATTTCTTTGTTTTTTTGGAGATCTCTTTCTTCTTCTTCTTCTTTTTCGAGTTTGACATTTGCCTCCTCCTTCAAAGAGATCACACGCCATGAGAGAAAGTGAGAAGTAACTGCTTCACACGTGTGCAGGAGGATTGATTGATGGTGACAGCGTGAGATTTTCACCCCGAGGAGGATGATGTTTTTTGTATCGTGTTGTGAAGTTTCTGCACCATAACCCTTTTATTCCACCGGAGACGACCCTAGTCTATTCGGATGAAGCTCCAGAGCGAGCTAACGTTGGATAATTCACGGGTTAATCAGGTCACTGCTGGCCGGAGATTTATTTCTCAGTTATACCGATTACTTGTTGTCAATTCGCATTTAATTAATGTCTTAGTTCCTTTGTGCATAACCATTTCGCATCCTTTTTGACTGGATTGCAGGTAAATGTTTGGGTCTGTTTTTAAATTCCTTCTATGTACCTTTATCTATCTACATATACCAATGATGCATATTTCTCTCTCCATTTGGACAACTTAAAATGGACACATGACTTATTTTTACCAAAAAACTCTGCATTAAAACCACGCAGTCTTCACTTAACCCTCCTGTTGTGTTCGGGTCAAATATGACCGATGTACTACTTTCATCAATCATAACTTTTTGGTTTTACATTCGATTGCATTCAGGCTTCATGACATCCTTCACAGACATTTGAACATATAAAATGGCTGATCACACTTTCATTGAATTTTGGATGATAAAACACACACACACACACACCACACACACACACACACACACAGAACATTTTGATACATTTCCCGCTCTTATGTGCCCCTCCCCCCACATGGATCACACCTGGCACACGCAGTACATGTTCAGTGTCTGTTCTTTGTGTATTCACTGCAGTTCTTCATGTGTACCAGTAGTCTGAGTCACTATGTACAGTTTGAAAGGGTGTTAAATGAAATTTGGTGATGATTCATGGTGTTTGTGTTACTGTAATAGCAGTTAAAACAGGACCAGGCACATCTGACTAAGAACACCAAAGTAAGGGGGGAACGAAGACAACAGGAGGGTTAAGCAGTATTCTATATATTAACCCTTGTGCATCCCTTTAGGAAAAATGTTCATCTCAGAGGACAACAATATCTCAAAAACTGCAGAAAAATATCATATATTTATTATATTTTCCACATTTACTGAGTTAAACATTTTAACCATGTTCATTCCTGATTATAGGCCATTGATTTGCATTAAAATTCACATATGTAAGACTTTTGAAGCCAGTTTGTTTTAATATTAACGTCGTTTTTCAAGATCATGTCACATGGGGTAAATGTAGGTCAATAAGCACACATCACATTTTGACATCTGAACCAATGGAAGTTTAAAAGATATCCCTTTTCATCAAATTGAGGATGCAAAATAATCAAATAAAAAAATAATCAAACCAGCTCCTTGTTGGTTTTGCCATAATACACCCGTCTTGTCTTCGGCGTTGACGGCCTGTAATCTCTTCAATCTTTGATGTTTTTTTTATATCTGACAAAAGGGTCATACACACGATGAGAACGAGGTGATTTGACTTTTGATCTGATTTGACTTGTAAATACGAACCGCCTGAGGGGTTTATTGTTGGAGGTGAAACGTTTCCACAAGACTTTTAAAACTCAAAGAGGTTTCGAGTGTTTGATCACAGCAGGGGGGGCCGGTTGTGTGTGTGCTTTTTTCTGATAAAGAAACCAAATCTTCACAGAGAGGTATCAGTCTGTGATGTCCAGTGGGTTATTTGTGATATTCCCTCTTCCCACTACATTTCCCTTGAAGCAACATCGCAGCACTCTTGACGTTAAGGTGTGACGAGTTGTAAGAAAAAGTTCCTGAATTGCACCGCTGTTCTAAAGTAGAAACCTTATGACTGATTATAATAGGAATTGTTGACAGACCGAGAGGAAACGGCTCCACTGCTGCTGCGCAGACAGAATTACAGCGTGGTCCCGGGGTTTTATTTGACAGAACCTATCATCACGGTTTATTGTTCAAATGAAATCCCAACTCTCCGAGGCCTACTGGAACAAAAGTCATTCGGAAAAACTCCGGAAACACGGAGTGGTAGGAGCTTCTGAGGTGGCTTCAATAGCTTTAACCTCTCGTCCTTTTTGGCTACTGTCCGGACAAACACTCTACAAAAAACATGCCGATCTTTAGAGGATTTTAGCACTCCTGTAGCTCGTCCAATATTACAATAACACTCACTTATAATGGCTTAGTGATCAGTCAAAAATACTTTATTTAGTTATTATTAGGGTAGGTTCTACACTTTTACAGCAGCAATGTGGTATAAACTATAGTTATCCATGAAAGACACTCCTTGGACCCATACGTATCCTCTAATGCATTTCGTTGTTGTAAAATGTAAATCTTCCAATGAGATTAAACGGAAAAAAAGTCAAAACAATTATATTTCAGAAGCTGGAAGCAAGAAAATGTCGGGCATTATGTCCGAAAAGCAATGCAGACGCTGAATTAATCAACAAAATAGTTCTGAATTATATGTTTTAATCACTTATTGATTGACTATTGGTTTGAGCGTTATCGTGGCGTTTCTCTTACATTACATCTTAAGGTTATCAGATACAATTGAACGCTTGTTTTCCAAGGCAAGGCAGTAGAGCAGAACAATACCGAGGGACATTTTGACTGAATTCATCATTTATAAAAGGTCATAAAGGAAAAGGCAGGGTTCATACACTTCTCCATGACCTTTACCTAATTTTCCATGACCAAAAAAACGACACTTTCTCAGCGGTGCCACTGAAAATGGTTTATTTGAACATGGAACAGGAAAATAAGGCCTGCATCTGAAACATGTGGTGCCCATCTAAAACAAATTGGCTTACTAGCTTCTACACGCTAAAGCAACTCAAGTCTCTCACCAGCAAAATGCCATTTTACATTTCATTACTATACGATACAGTCTTTATTATCAGTATAGTATTACTATTTCGGCGATTAGATGAAATATCAATTATATTTGATGCAACTTTAGTTACATTTCCATGACTTTTCCAGGTTTTTAATGACCGTAAGAACCGTGAAAAGGGTCACTTATTGTTAGTGCCCTTTAAATCACTTTAAAATGGCACATATTTCAATTCAAACAGTCCATTTGTCAATTTAAATACATTGTTCTTCAAAAGACACAGCCATGTATCCTCAAGACATGTCGAGTGAATAGCAGTTTAGAGAATAACGTTTATTTATTCTCCCGTTTACTCTGTTTTGTTTGGACTTGAACTTGTTTTCTTTTAAATCTCCGGCCTCCTTGGACGGCCATTTGACGGACACAATAGCTGGAAGCCCTTTAAAATGTTTTCCTGTGGGGGTTTTCATATACATGCTTTAGAGCAGCTCACTCTCAGTCTGTCTCTCTCCCCGTTTGCCTCCCCCATTATCTTTCCCTCTCTAATCAGCTGAAAACCAAACACTGGACTTGACTTCCTGTCCATCTGGAGTTAAGCCCCGCCCCTTCCTGTCCGTGTTATCTCTCCAACACATTGTGCTCACTTCCTGTTTAGCGCAGCCCTGGGAAACAACATTAGTTAGAGAGGAACAAGGGGGTTAAGAAATCCAGAAAGACAAGATGGAGAGAAGTGATGAGATCTCCAGATGAGCAGACACACTTCAGAGTGTGTGTGTGTGTGTGTGTGTGTGTGTGTGTGTGTGTGTGTGATGAAACACCGACACACACACACACACACACACACTTAGATGGTGTCATGTTATGAGTTAAGACAACAATAGAGATTACCCACATTCAGAACACTTTACTGGCTCCATTTGGAAGAAAAACAAAAAAAACTTGCCTCTGGTTAAGCCTCTTTTGTCATTGTTCAGGGACGCGGGACATCAGTCAGAGTTGGGGGTGCGAGGGGGGGGGGTGCTAGTAGCGTCTCCCAGCGGAGATACTGTGACGCGCTGGGGGGGGGTGCTAGTGGAGCCTCGCAGCGGAGATACTGTGACGCGCTGGGGGGGGGGTGCTAGTGCAGCCTCGCAGCGGAGATACTGTGGCGCGCTGGGGGGGGGTGCTAGTGGAGCCTCGCAGCGGAGATACTGTGACGCGCTGGGGGGGGGGTGCTAATGGAGCCTCGCAACGGAGATACTGTGACGCGCTGGGGGGGGGTGCTAGTGGAGCCTCGCAGCGGAGATACTGTGGCGCGCTGGGGGGGGGGTGCTAGTGGAGCCTCGCAGCGGAGATACTGTGACGCGCTGGGGGGGGGTGCTAATGGAGCATCGCAACGGAGATACTGTGACGCGCTGAGGGGGGGTGCTAGTGGAGCATCGCAACGGAGAAACTGACGCGCTTACACTGTAGGTGCGCCACGCTGGGGGTTGCGGGTCCTAGTGGAGCCTCGCAGATGGGGGTGCTGCAGCCACCTCAGCACGCCCCCTTCCCGCGTCCACGTCATTGTTATACTTTCAAAAGTTTGCACTTATGGTTACATTTCAAGTGTTTTGTAAGAATGAAATCAAAGGCCCCTTGGAGAATCCAAAGATTTTTCCAATATCCAATCAAACATGTTTTTTATATGCCTCGTTTTACATTGATTTAAACATTTTTCTGGCGGCTATCTTTGTTTGGGTTGAAGAAAGAGACTCCCCTCGTGAATCTTCACTGTACACTGGAGGAAATATTATTTTGTTCGGTCATTTTCTTGTATTGTTGTTGCATTTCTATGTGTAATCATCTTATTTTCAGCCTTTATTTGAGCGTATGTGAGTGTTTTCGAAATCATCCCCTCCATTATCCAATTTATATCCAATTTCGTAACAGCAATAAGTGTTGCATGTACTTAGGGTGAGAAAACCCGAGGCATTTTTAGATATGGATGGGAGAAAAAAAACGTCGCCAATTATGGCCAGCAGTGTTTTCCACTTTTACTACTTTTCAAAATTCATAACTACATACATTAAAGCATCCAAAAAAACACAATATTTATCATTACAGTGATACGGTCGCACAGGATGGGATTCATTTAGTGTTCTTCTAATTTTGTAAAATAAGACTTCCTTATTCCATATAACATTTAAAACACATTGATGTCAGACTGCCATACACATGTATATGGATTTGATTGCAAAACATCACTGCATTCGTGAGGATCTGCTGACTCCACCATGTACAGTGATTTAGTTGTTTAAAATCCTAAAAAAGTGAAATTTGTATTTCTAATTTCTGGACAGCAGTGGTTCTGTGAGAGCGTCTGTATCAAAAATACTCTGGGTGCAGAGAGTGAAACCAAATCGCTCAGGTTGGGACCCATGTACTGATCATAATTCCATTGTTGAGGTCTACTAGAATAGATTTACATTGTTCAATGTTCCAAACTCACATTGGTTTCTCATTCAGCATCTCTGTATAGTCTGTGTATTCACGCTCTGTCCTAAACGGCTGGTTGGAGCTCCTGCCCCCCCCCTCCCTGTGAGCCTAGTGGCCGTCTGCGAGACAGCAAAACCCAGCCCGAAACCCAGCCCGAACACACACACACACCCGCAGCCTGGCTGGGAGTTTGTGTGTGTGCTCACACACCGACTCACAGCCTCGCCGCGTCGCGCCGTCTCAGGAAGGAGAAATCGGCGGAGCTGCAGCTGAGAAAAGATTGAGTGTGTGTGTGTGTGTGAGGAAGTCCGCGGACTTAACGTAATGTAACGGCTCCACGGATTGGTCCATGTTGACCAATCCACGGAGGGGTCGTCGTTACATCACTTGGTTCCCGGAATAAAAAAATGGAGAAAGAGAAATGTCCAACGAGGCGTTCAGGGGCAGCAGACAGGTCTTCTCTGAGTCAGAGCTCTACTCGCTACAGGGTGCGCTTTGAGGGGTTGTGACTGCAGACCGGTCACATGCAGAAACCCTTCATAACACAAGGGGACGGGTGGTAACCAGAGAAGCATGACATGGGACCTTTAATGTCACAAAAAAACACCTAATATCAATGTACTTGCTTCAACAAACCTTTAAGTGATGTATCTCTAATTTTATCTGTGTATCCGATGTGTTAATGAGGGAGTTACAAAAGTGTATATACAAAAAAGAAATGTGCCTCAAAGTGATTTTGTATCCGGCCACACCTTCCTTATTTTTAGTGACTGTATTTAGAAAACTTCACACAATCTGTTTTAATTGCTGTGAAATTGTGTGTGTGTGTGTGTGTGTGTGTGTGTGTGTGTGTGTGTGTGTGTGTGTGTGTGTGTGTGTGTGTGTGTGTGTGTGTGTGTGTGTGTGTGTGTGTGTGTGTGTGTGTGTGTGTGTGTGTGATTGTACATTCACTCAAATTGGTGTGAAGCCAGTAAAAGAAAAGAGGAACCCCGTAGGATTAAGATGTTGTGTAAATACAGTAAGAAGTCTTCAAGGGAGCAACATGTGCCTTTATGCTTTAAACAAAATACTGTACTTCATTTTTTTGATGGCAACACAATGTTTTTATATTTTGCTTTTATGGTGTATAGCAACTACTTTTTATTACCTGACATTTTTGTAAGTGTAGAATAAAAATAAACACTCAAATATGATTTGTGTTGTCTTGTGTTTGTTGTTTCCAAGATGTTTGATTATATTGAATCAAACGTGATCATTAGTAGCCAGATATCAGTATGTAGTGTCTCTACTTTAAAGAGTCCTCTCCTGCTGATGTTCAGGTGTATATCAGTATGTAGTGTCTCTACTTTAAAGAGTCCTCTCCTGCTGATGTTCAGGTGTATATCAGTATGTAGTGTCTCTACTTTAAAGAGTCCTCTCCTGCTGATGTTCAGGTGTATATCAGTATGTAGTGTCTCTACTTTAAAGAGTCCTCTCCTGCTGATGTTCAGGTGTATATCAGTATGTAGTGTCTCTACTTTAAAGAGTCCTCTCCTGCTGATGTTCAGGTGTATATCAGTATGTAGTGTCTCTACTTTAAAGAGTCCTCTCCTGCTGATGTTCAGGTGTATATCAGTATGTAGTGTCTCTACTTTAAAGAGTCCTCTCCTGCTGATGTTCAGGTGTATATCAGTATGTAGTGTCTCTGCTTTAAAGAGTCCTCTCCTGCTGATGTTCAGGTGTCTATCAGAATGTAGTGTCTCTACAGTATGTAGTGTCTATACTTTAAAGAGTCCTCTCCTGCTGATGTTCAGGTGTATATCAGTATGTAGTGTCTCTACTTTAAAGAGTCCTCTCCTGCTGATGTTCAGGTGTATATCAGTATGTAGTGTCTCTACTTTAAAAAGTCCTCTCCTGCTGATGTTCAGGTGTATATCAGTATGTAGTGTCTCTACTTTAAAGAGTCCTCTCCTGCTGATGTTCAGGTGTATATCAGTATGTAGTGTCTCTACTTTAAAGAGTCCTCTCCTGCTGATGTTCAGGTGCATATCAGTATGTAGTGTCTCTACTTTAAAGAGTCCTCTCCTGCTGATGTTCAGGTGTATATCAGTATGTAGTGTCTCTACTTTAAAGAGTCCTCTCCTGCTGATGTTCAGCTGTATATCAGTATGTAGTGTCTCTACTTTAAAGAGTCCTCTCCTGCTGATGTTCAGGTGTATATCAGTATATAGTGTCTCTACTTTAAAGAGTCCTCTCCTGCTGATGTTCAGGTGTATATCAGTCTGTAGTGTCTCTACTTTAAAG
The DNA here is from genome assembly GCA_036324585.1 of Champsocephalus esox. Taxonomy (NCBI): domain Eukaryota; kingdom Metazoa; phylum Chordata; class Actinopteri; order Perciformes; family Channichthyidae; genus Champsocephalus; species Champsocephalus esox. The sequence goes on from CM070497.1 coordinate 34,777,065, forward strand.
AGTCCTCTCCTGCTGATGTTCAGGTGTATATCAGTATGTAGTGTCTCTACTTTAAAGAGTCCTCTCCTGCTGATGTTCAGGTGTATATCAGTATGTAGTGTCTCTACTTTAAAGAGTCCTCTCCTGCTGATGATCAGGTGTATATCACTATGTAGTGTCTCTACTTTAAAGAGTCCTCTCCTGCTGATGTTCAGGTGTATATCAGTATGTAGTGTCTCTACTTTAAAGAGTCCTCTCCTGCTGATGTTCAGGTGTATATCAGTATGTAGTGTCTCTACTTTAAAGAGTCCTCTCCTGCTGATGTTCAGGTGTATATCAGTATGTAGTGTCTCTACATGTCTTCATGCTTTAATGTTCAAAAAGCTCTGTATTTCTCTCATACTGTCTGTGCTGCAGCACCTCTTTTCACCCTCTGTCTGAAACCAGAGCCCAGTCTGCTCTGATTGGTTAGCTGGCAGGCTCCGCTGTGATTGGTCAACCGCTTAGAGATGTCCCGCCCCTTAGCCTATCACGTACAATGTGTTGGAGCGCTAGCCAATAGAAGTGAGAGTAATACCATGTTGTAAAAACTATTTCTAAGGCATAGCTAGACATTATTTCAAACAAAAACACATTCAGGAGACCCTTGACTTCCAGACAGGGAGTGGTTGAATACTGATTTAGGACTCGTTCCTACAGCATGGGTGGTTTAGAGATTGGAAAATATGGGTATTTAAATCCTGTTTCCTCTCAAGTTCCCTTTTTGTTCCACGTCCTCCATGTTCTCCCAACTCCCCGATCAACTTCAGTTTGGTGCCTTGAGAAAACAGTGATGCACTTAAGGGTCGTGACAGGGTGATATTGCACCGAAGTGCGTAATAAAGAAGGCTTGACAAATATTCTCCAGCTGTGGCAGAGTGCAGCGAGACAGGAAGCCCAGGCTTGATGTTTACAGTAAGTGAGAGACAGAAATGTAAAATGGCCGTGCCTCAAACTGCCGACTCATCACAACGTCACATCTAAATCAGACAACGATCCATGGCCTGCTTTTGAAAGACTTAGTATAGCATGTATATTTAATAATGACGACCGCGTGTCCCTTTTCAGAGACAAACATGGAGGTAGAGTGTTATTAATCTGCTTCAGAGTCGATTTTCTTGTTCGGCAGAAACACACATTCGCTGTTTTTGATGGAAGTCGACAGATTTAAATGCAAGTATGCCGTCTTTCATGAGAACAACACAAAGCCTGAAGCTGTGTGGACACCTGGTGCTCTATCTACTATGAGATCTGTACATCAACGTGTGTGTGTGTGTGTGTGTGTGTGTGTCTGTCTGTCTGTCTGTCTGTCTGTCTGTCTGTCTGTCTGTCTGTCTGTCTGTCTGTCTGTCTGTCTGTCTGTCTGTGCGTGCGTGCGTGCGTGTGTGCGTGTGTGTGTGTAGTCCGAAACAAAGACACATTCCCCCTTTCTCTTTGTCCCCTGCGGTCTTGTGTCTTCACGTCTCATATGGATGTGATCACATGTTTTGGAGCTCTGACCCCTCTCTCCTCCGGCCTCTACAATAATAAAACTTCTCTAAACCTGCGGTGAATTTACACTGGGATTGAAAAAGACGAAAACAGAGGAAGTCCTGCGACTCACGTCTGATCACATGTCAAAGATCAAGGTGAAGGAGATCAGAGCTTTTCCTCACAGCGCCTACACTCTGGTACTTCTACTTTTACTAAGTACAATATCTGAGTACTTCTACTTTTACTAAGTACAAGATCTGAGTACTCCTACTTTTACTCAAGTACAAGATCTGAGTACTCCTACTTTTACTCAAGTACAAGATCTGAGTACTTCTACTTTTACTAAGTACAAGATCTGAGTACTTCTACTTTTACTAAGTACAAGATCTGAGTACTCCTACTTTTACTAAGTACAAGATCTGAGTACTTCTACTTTTACTCAAGTACAATATCTGAGTACTTCTACTTTTACTAAGTACAAAATCTGAGTACTTCTACTTTTACTAAGTACAATATCTGAGTACTTCTAATTTTACTAAGTACAATATCTGAGTACTTCTACTTTTACTAAGTACAAGATCTGAGTACTTCTACTTTTACTAAGTACAAGATCTGAGTACTTCTACTTTTACTCAAGTACAATATCTGAGTACTCCTACTTTTACTCAAGTACAAGATCTGAGTACTTCTACTTTTACTAAGTACAATATCTGAGTACTTCTAATTTTACTAAGTACAATATCTGAGTACTTCTACTTTTACTAAGTACAATAACTGAGTACTTCTACTTTTACTCAAGTCCAAGATCTGAGTACTTCTACTTTTACTAAGTACAAGATCTGAGTACTTCTACTTTTACTCAAGTACAAGATCTGAGTACTTCTACTTTTACTAAGTACAAGATCTGAGTACTTCTACTTTTACTAAGTACAAGATCTGAGTACTTCTACTTTTACTAAGTACAAGATCTGAGTACTTCTACTTTTACTAAGTACAAGATCTGAGTACTTCTTCCACCTCTGATCCTGATCACCCTGTCGTTCTTCTTTTTACAGAATGCCTCGTTGCATATTATCCAACTTATTACACGGATACCTCCTAGATTAACTCACAAAAGTACCAGAATATACTGTATTTCTTCCCCCAGAATCCACATGTCTGACTCCTTGCCCCCCCCCTACCCTCGCTCATATTTCCTTTATGATACCCTTCTCTAATACCTAATCAGAAATGCTTTTAAAAAGCTTTCACTGAGTCTTTCTGAGCGGCACAGCCACCAAGTTCACTCCGTCATCAGCTATTCAGGCGAGTGAGGATGGCTGGAAGATGTGACGGATGTCTGCAGGACGGAGGGAGACCGAGAGGAGAGAAAGATGGAGATGGAGTTGAAGAAAGAGAATATTTCCATCTCATCTTCCCTCTTCCGAAGCTCAACTTGCTTGCGGTGCAGGAGCAGCTGGCGGCAACATGCTAAACATTGGTCAAACTACAAAACCGGGCCATTAAACCGAAGCGTGCTTTATCCTGGAATACCATTTCATGGAGACTGCGAACGGATGATCCTTTGAAGCCTGATCAAAGAAAGTCTGAATCTTGAAAGTGGGCCGCAGTGTGTTTACATGCAAAAGGAGGTGATACGGGGGGGCACGACGACTGCATGTAATCCAGTTAGAGGAACTCTGTCCTGTCACATGAGCCATGGATGTGGTTCCCCGCTGACCCTGGCTCTGTTCAGTCATTCCCTGGTCCTTTGTTGGGTGGAAAACATAGAACATGAACTTAAGATTCGTTGTATTTGACTTTTATAAATCAAAAGGCCCACATTTCTAAACATTTCGGACAGGAGATCGCAACAGATCCGTGCCTTTCGTGATCCGGCTAATGCTAACGGCCTGTGCGTTGAAGCTTCAACGTTCACTTTGAATGGGGCGACGGCACGCTTTGCCGAACTGCATTGTGGTTCCGTTGCTCGCTTCAAAAGTAGAGCAATGCTTCGACGGAAGCGTCAGCCAATGAAATGATATGCCAGTACAAGCACTAGCCGATCAAACCGCGTGCTTGTGTGTCCGGGGCGGCAAGCTACAACGCACGCCGCCGTGTGGACGCTGCGTAAGTTGAGGCTAATGGGCTTGATGTCAAACCGACTTTGAACGACTCTTTGAAAGCTGACAACTTTTGGGAATTTCACTCTGTCTTTTAGTCTCTACTTGGATATTTCCTCGGTCCGGAATAAACCTAAAAGTGTGGATATGAGCGTCGCTGGTAGGTCGAAAAACACTGGCAAACTATACTCGAAGTTGAGCTAGCAGCTACAGATCATAACGAAGTTCGAGGCTATACAGTTAGCAGCGCGAGCTACATATCGAAGCGAGGACCTGGAGGGGCGATAATACTGGTGTTTGGGTCTAAAGCTTGGAAGGTTCTCGTCTTACTGAGTTTATTAACATACGGAAATATTTCACCTGAATGAAAAAACCCTCGCAAGCCTATTGTATAAAATATTACGTTCATGATGCATCCCAAAACTAAATCTCTAACATAAGACGTTGAACTTTTATGAATACGTACAAACATGCAGAAAAAGTTATTTGGGATTCCTTCAGTCGTTGGAATCCAAACAAGAAGTCAGTAAACATTCGGACAGGTTTACAAAATAAATTGTTTACGGACAGAAACTATCTCCGTCTGCATCGACGGGAGGAATGTCTTCCGCTGTCGGAGATGAACTCACGTTGTTTCTATTAGATCTGTTGATGGAACCCCGTAAATAAAAACCCTGTCTCTATTGTTATTTCAGGAGGAGACAAACTGTTTTCTTTGCAAACATGTCCCTGCGGTGTAACACAACCATGTAGTGACTACACACTGCGTGGCACACACCAGTCCTGGCACCCAGCTGTGTGTCAGGATTCGCCTTCAGGTCTCCTTTGTTTCGTCTGTTGGTAAAGCAGATGTGTTTTTGTCTGCAGAAATAAAGCCGGGGCGTGCAGCCTAAGAAGATTTAGGGGTTCAGTTCCCCTTTCGTGTAAGCAGGATTTCCCCCTCCCATAATAATAATCATGGAAACAATCCTGGTTCTTGTTACTGGTTTGAAAAGCCCGGCAGTGAACCATCACAAAACTCAGAGCTGCATAAAAACATCCCGCCGACACACTGACAAACAAAACAGAGTTCAAAACAACCGCGACAAAAGCAGGAGCTGCTGAGGACAAACATCCCCCTGATGGAAACTAACAGAGATGGCTGCAGTACACACATCCTGTACTCAAGTAGAAGTACAGATAATCGTGTTTTAAAATACTCTGATGACAGTAGAAGTACCGACTAAACTTCTTTCCTCAAGTCAAAGTAAAGAGGCTTTGAAGTGTACTTCAGTAGAAAGTACCCATAGCTAGCAGCTGCTTTAAAGAGTACCTGACCTCCCTTTATATTAATAGAACAATAATGTTATTGTAGCTAATGAATGTTTCCATGGTGACCAACGGCAACATGACAACGTTTCCATTGGTCCCTCTTCTTTAGAGAAGACCAGGAAGTGATGGATACACGGATCGTGTTCCAACCAATAGGCACGCAGTGACTCTAAAGAATAATGATCACGCACCAAACACACATTCAGACTAAAGGAACCAGCTGTTTGGAAATGAGAGAAGTAGAAAGTACAGGTATTTGAGTTCAACATGTAGAGAAGTAGAAAGTACAGGTATTTGAGTTCAACATGTAGAGAAGTAGAAAGTACAGGTATTTGGGTTCAACATGTAAGAAGTAGAAAGTACAGGTATTTGAGTTCAACATGTGAGAAGTAGAAAGTACAGGTATTTGAGTTCAACATGTAAGAAGTAGAAAGTACAGGTATTTGAGTTCAACATGTAAGAAGTAGAAAGTACAGGTATTTGAGTTCAACATGTAAGAAGTAGAAAGTACAGGTATTTGAGTTCAACATGTAAGAAGTAGAAAGTACAGGTATTTGGGTTCAACATGTAAGAAGTAGAAAGTACAGGTATTTGAGTTCAACATGTAAGAAGTAGAAAGTACAGGTATTTGAGTTCAACATGTGAGAAGTAGAAAGTACAGGTATTTGAGTTCAACATGTAAGAAGTAGAAAGTACAGGTATTTGAGTTCAACATGTGAGAAGTAGAAAGTACAGGTATTTGAGTTCAACATGTAAGAAGTAGAAAGTACAGGTATTTGAGTTCAACATGTAAGAAGTAGAAAGTACAGGTATTTGAGTTCAACATGTGAGAAGTAGAAAGTACAGGTATTTGAGTTCAACATGTGAGAAGTAGAAAGTACAGGTATTTGAGTTCAACATGTAAGAAGTAGAAAGTACAGGTATTTGAGTTCAACATGTAAGACGTAGAAAGTACAGGTATTTGAGTTCAACATGTGAGAAGTAGAAAGTACAGGTATTTGAGTTCAACATGTAAGAAGTAGAAAGTACAGGTATTTGAGTTCAACATGTAAGAAGTAGAAAGTACAGGTATTTGGGTTCAACATGTAAGAAGTAGAAAGTACAGGTATTTGAGTTCAACATGTAAGAAGTAGAAAGTACAGGTATTTGAGTTCAACATGTGAGAAGTAGAAAGTACAGGTATTTGAGTTCAACGTGTGAGAAGTAGAAAGTACAGGTATTTGAGTTCAACATGTGAGAAGTAGAAAGTACAGGTATTTGAGTTCAACATGTGAGAAGTAGAAAGTACAGGTATTTGAGTTCAACATGTGAGAAGTAGAAAGTACAGGTATTTGAGTTCAACATGTAAGAAGTAGAAAGTACAGGTATTTGGGTTCAACATGTAAGAAGTAGAAAGTACAGGTATTTGAGTTCAACATTTAAGAAGTAGAAAGTACAGGTATTTGAGTTCAACATGTAAGAAGTAGAAAGTACAGGTATTTGAGTTCAACATGTGAGAAGTAGAAAGTACAGGTATTTGAGTTCAACATGTAAGAAGTAGAAAGTACAGGTATTTGAGTTCAACATGTAAGAAGTAGAAAGTACAGGTATTTGAGTTCAACATGTAAGAAGTAGAAAGTACAGGTATTTGAGTTCAACATGTAAGAAGTAGAAAGTACAGGTATTTGAGTTCAACATGTAAGAAGTAGAAAGTTCAGGTATTTGAGTTCAACATGTAAAAAGTAGAAAGTTCAGGTATTTGAGTTCAACATGTAAGAAGTAGAAAGTTCAGGTATTTGAGTTCAACATGTGAGAAGTAGAAAGTACAGGTATTTTAGTTCAACATGTAAGAAGTAGAAAGTACAGGTATTTGAGTTCAACATGTGAGAAGTAGAAAGTACAGGTATTTGAGTTCAACATGTAAGAAGTAGAAAGTACAGGTATTTGTGTTCAAAATGTAAGAAGTCATAGTGAAAAGTTGTCAGAAAAATACGTAGTGGAGTAAAGTACTGATACCAGAAACATGTACTTAAGTACAGTAACAAAGTATTTGTACTCCACTACTTCCCACCTCTAAGACATGTTCTGTTGACCAATCAGATGTGAGATGTTGGGGTTTTGTGTGCAACAAGGAAGGTAATGTAGAGTAAAACACACAAAGGAGGATTTAAACAATGAGTGCCAATGCAGCTGTTTGACTAACATCCTGTCTGTGAATGACAAATACTTTAATACTCTGAGAAGAGGAGGATATCCCCTCGCCATCCTCCAAGGCGCTTTGTGTTTGCCCCTTTTTCCTTGAGAAATGTCTGAATTGGCATAGGAAGTGGATGTGAAAATGTGCAATAAAAAAGATCAAATAAAATACAAGAGTACACAAACATAAGACACGAACACGCCGTCGCTGCCACATAGTGTTGTGGCTAAACGTGTAATTTAATGTTATCGATCATCTCTGATAATCCTGTTGTGAATGAGATATCTGATCAATTATTAACCATCAGAGAGAGAAACGATCACGACCTAAACAAACTGGAAGAGCTCTTCCGCCCCCCTGTGGTTAAGGATACAATCTGCACCCTGCGTCGTTTGTATTTATGTCGTTTTTGGTTAGAAAAGTGTAATTTAAACCAAAAAATTAATTAAAATCAGGTGAAACATTTGCTCTATGAAACCTATTTCCCCTTCTGAAATAATTTGGAATAATACTACTAGACAGTGGGTGTTTCTCAATCGCGAGGATGCTGGCTTGGTAGTCGCGTACTTCCAAGTCACTTCCTTCAGAAACGAAGAGTATACTTCCAAGCCACGGCTTCGGAAAACGAAAAAGAAGAATGGAACAGGCTAACAAGTGTGCCACTCTCTCTAACGGTTTCAACATAAACTGTACCGAAAATAAATACCTCACGATGTCTATCTAATTATGAACTTGCTTTACTTTCACGGAACACATCTTTGGTGATAACAAAGTCACATATTTACCAACACATGTTCTACCCCACTATACTTACATTTAAATGTGTGCTGCGTCGGTTCAGCCATTCTCAGCAAGGGTTTTTGAAATTGGTCCGTGCGCAAAGCATTGTGGGGATTTTAAGGACGCGAAGTCTACCCATGTGCAGCCTCGAAATTACCTCAAAACCAAGGACGCGGCCTCGGTGGAATTCCAAGTATGCTGGAGATTGGAACAGTCCTTCGGCGGCACTCGACGACGTAGCATCCTTGAAATATTGGCTTGGAAGCCAGTATCCTCGAGATTGAGAATCGGCCTGGGTGTGCCTAAATGCAGAAATGTGTTTCTTTCGAATACATTTCTTTCTAAAATAAATTGTTAACTATATACTATTTTATTATTTAAACAGGTGATAATTAAAAGAAAAATTACAGGTAGTAACAAATAATGACTGACGTACTTATACTACATTTGTATTATTATTATTTATTTAAGTATTATAAAGGATATTCTTTTTTATTATTATTATTATTTTATTTTTATTTTTATTTTTAGTATTTTATTACATTATAATTATGTATTTTAGATTACGAGTATTACGACAGGTGCTTGTGTGTGGATGCACTCTCATAATCAAACAGTAGAGGGCGCTGTTTCTCACTATTTGTGTTGACAATACCCCTTTACACACTGCTGCTGGATATTTAACAGACAATTACGTGCCAATATGTATTTATTAGTTTATTAATCAGCACATAAAGTAAACAGTAAAGTAACTAAAGCTGTCAGGTAAATGTAGTGGAGTACATTTGCTTGGAAACATGTATAGAAGAGGAGGAAAAAGTAGCAGAAAATGGAACTACTTAAAGGTCCCATTTCATGCTTCTCTGGTTGTCACCTGTCCCCTTGTGTTATGAAGGTTTTCTGCATGTAAACCCTGTAGCGAGTAAAACTCTAACACAGAGAAGACCTGTCTGCTGCCCCAGAACGCCTCGTTGGAGATTTCTCTTTTTCTTCCTGGGTACAGTGACGTGACCATACCCAAATGGACCAATCTGTGGAGCTCCTCACACACACACACACACACACACACACACACATACACAGCAGCGAGCCGCGCAACGTCCCGACAACACGGCACCCAGACCCAGGGGCGGACTGGCAATTGGGAGTACCGGGAGTTTCCCCGGTGGGCCGGTGCTGTGTGTGGGCCGGAGGGCAGGGACACGGGGTTCAGGGGGAGTGGCTGTACCCGTAGGATAGAAAAGGGGGAAGTGACGTCTGACTCAGAGGTCGCGCGGCTGTGGAGAAGAACGTGTTGCCCACATTCTGTTACTGAGTTTAGGCTAGTTAGCTAGCAGGTTTATTGTTTTCGGTGCAGTCACTTTTGCTGTTCAAATAAATGTTGAAAGAAAAAGTATATCTGTTTACAGTTCTGTTTTATATGGGTGTTGAAGAAGGGATGAAACCCTCTTTAATGCTCACACATGCCGAGAACACAGTGAAATGTGTTCTCTGCTTTTAACCCATCCTCGTACCAGGAGTCTAGCACTAGGAGCAGTGGGCAGCTACTGTACCGCGCCCGGGGAGCAATGGGAGTGAGGGGGGAAGGGGGATGTCTGGTGCCTTGCTCAAGGGCACCACTGCAGGGCAGGAGGTGAACTTCTACCCCTCCAAGTAGAAGTCCACCCTCCATATTTAGGTCTGGTCGGGGACTTGAACCGGCGACCCTACGGCTCCCAGTCCAAGCCCCTACTGACTGCCATAGATTTAGTCTCTACTGTTGCTCTCAAAGTGCACGAGATTGATGCATTTAACTTCAACATTTATCTTCCCGGGGAGCATGCCCCCGGACCCCCCTAGAGGAGGTGAGGTCCACCACCTGCCCACACCCCCTGTTAAATTGTCTCACCCACATTGAGGATGCTTCCTACGCCCATGTTTTATTCCATGTATCAAGTCAGGCAAAGTGGGTCCAAATGTTATTGCATCAATGATCTGTTGAAATTAAAATCACTAAATATATGCCGTAACTATTTCAGTATAAATGGCCATGACACGGGACCTTTAAGTGTTTCAAAATGGTACTTAAGTACTTGAGTAAAAGTACTTCCCACCTCTGCAGCTCAGTGAACATCCTGGACTTGTAGCTCTGTGGAGATTTCCTCACTTCAAATCCTTGCACTCATTTCCAAAAAGCACCGCAGTTTTTTATTTATATATTCCAATTTTTGTGCGGAGGCATTTCCTGTCTCACCCTCCTGTGCCGCTGCCCGGGATGATGACACACTTTCGGGGCTGCGGAGCTGACAGAATCACGGGGAGGAAGCACGGAATAAAAGCAGGTCGTGAGAGGAGCTAGTGGAGGAAAAGCTACCGATGCAGGATCTGTGCACATAGGAGGACATATAGAGATATCTGCAGGGTTATAAGAGGACGAGGAGGAGAGGAGGGGGGAGGGGGGGGGGCGAGGATGCTCGCACGCTTCCCCGTTCAGTGTGCACCATCGTCCGGGTAATTCTCCTCCGGAATCACCGAGAGTTTAACGGAGCTATTCTGAGGAGGTGGGCCAAGTCCCGAGAGAGAGAGAGAGAGAGAGAGAGAGAGAGAGAGAGAGAGAGAGAGAGAGAGAGAGAGAGAGAGAGAGAGAGAGAGAGAGAGAGAGAGAGAGAGAGAGAGAGAGAGAGAGAGAGAGAGAGAGAGAGAGAGAGAGAGAGAGAGAGAGAGAGAGAGAGATGTGCAGACTCGTTCAGCAGCGGATCAAAGGACTCTGGTTCTACATGCGTGCAGGTAAGCAGCTCTTCTCTTACTACTG
>CM070497.1:34792715-34890215 GCA_036324585.1 Champsocephalus esox
TAAAGTAGAGACACTACATACTGATATACACCTGAACATCAGCAGGAGAGGACTCTTTAAAGTAGAGACACTACATACTGATATACACCTGATCATCAGCAGGAGTGGACTCTTTAAAGTATCTCTTTGAAATAAATGGTGCCAGGGTTATTGGCTGCAGTTGGATAGAAAACAGGTATGTTTTTTGTTGCGGTGCGTCCGGGTCAAAGCACCGTCAATAGAGTAAAGTATAAGTGCAGATTGCGTGATAACCCCAGCACAGAGCGATGAACTCTCAGTTTCCTCGAGGACTGAACCTCTGACCTCCTCACCGTGGGGGCGACTCCGTGACGGGGTTTGAACCTGAGGGCTTTGCAGCGACGCTACACCGCGAAAACCCGTGTCAGTGTGAGATTGGACTGACATGTTGAATGGATGACGGGCTGTTTGGGCCAAATAGACTGTCAGAGAGAGCGAGGAAGAGATGGATGAGAGGAGGGAGCAAGAGAGAGGAAGGAAATACCAGAAGGAAAGATGAAGAAATGATGGAGAGGTGTTGTGTCTGCAGGGCATACCTGACTCTCTCTGATTGGTCCTTTCCCCTTCATTCTCTCCTGCTTTAGTTTAGAGCATTACAACCTGTGATGCGTTACATCTACTGCTTTTGTGGAGTTACCTAAACCATAATATGCTTTGATTTCATACAGTAGTCTTTCCCATATCACCACTGTTCAAGTCCTTTGGTTACTTGTTAGGCTATCAAGAGTTATATATTGGGTTAATGAGGAACAATACCCAGCAATTAAATACAGTATTAGACACGGCAGGCAAAAACATCGTTTTTCAAGTACTGGTCAATTTTGAGATTTTGTGCTATTTTGATTCTATAACATGTTTTCCTTCAGGCTTTTGGAAGGAAAACGTACAAAAACATACATTTAAGTGTTTATTTTACTATAGTTTGTCTATTTGCGTCTGTAGATTTCTCCTAAATTCACCAAAAGTTAGCTTTCTAACGTAACATAAAGTACCGCGACCGCTGTGTGCACCATGTCAACAGAGGTATCGCTGGAAAGCTCCGTCTCTCCTGCACAATCTCATCGGATCCAAATATGGTCATTTCCTTTGTATCAGCAACCAATCGTGAAAGCACAAAGGGGTCTTAAACCAAGAAACGAAATCTCATTGGCTGGTGTCAATTTCTGACAACGTGATTCGTTCAGATGCGTCACGTGGTGTGCTAAAACACTTTCTGGTTAGCTTTCCGCTAGAAATTGAAATCTCAAAATGTCAAAAAGAACGGCGAAAAAAACGCTCACAGAGAAGACGACAATAATTGTCACTTGCACGAAGCAAGGTTATACAAAAAACAAATGACCCCGAACATGAAATACCTTCACGGAGTGCGTCGAGGCGCGAGCTGTCATCCAGAGAACAGGAGGGTTCAGCTAGCGCCCCAATGCCATCTTTAAAGGTCCTTTTCTCAAAATTAGTTTGTTCTCCTACTCTGAGTTCAAAATGTCAACTTCAGTAGCACGTAGAGACACCAAACCTCCCAGTTATATTCCTATCAATATTATGAAGGCTTTTACAGAAGGGTTTGTTCATATATCATTCATAGCCTGAATTATACAACATTGTATACCTAAAAACATGGAGAAAATGGATATTGTAGGGCTGTTGACAGTATTTTCTGATTTATGGAGTGATAAAAAGAGATATCCAATATCCCTTCTGTAAAAGCCTTAGATACTAATATGACTACAACATGAAACAATCATTTTGAATCTGGCTATATCCAAAGTTCAGTTTTCGATTCCTGAAATGTGTTAAAATATGTGCATATTTCATGAGATAATGGCTAATTTGTATATTTAAACATGCCATTTCAGAAAACTTGTAATACAAAAGACAATTGCCTTATTGTAAGTAATTAACTGGAGAATTTTCTAGCTGATACCTTTAAGTTAAAAAAAATTACCCTATTCACCTGGGGTGTCTCGCCTTAACTGGGCAACGATGGGTGCAGTTCATAGGATATGTTGAATATACCTTTCTTGTCTTTTCACAAGAGATAATGGGGGATGTGACAATGAGCATATGTGATATTTGTTTACAACTGCAGCTCAAAAATACCTGTGACTTCTGAAGAGTTATTTGTCCAGATAATACATTTGATAACGAGGACATATTAAGCTCATTTTCAGGTGTATATCAGTATGTAGAGTCTCTACTTTAAAGAGTCCTCTCCTGCTGATGTTCAGGTGTATATCAGTATGTAGTGTCTCTACTTTAAAGAGTCCTCTCCTGCTGATGTTCAGGTGTATATCAGTATGTAGTGTCTCTACTTTAAAGAGTCCTCTCCTGCTGATGTTCAGGTGTATATCAGTATGTAGTGTCTCTACTTTAAAGAGTCCTCTCCTGCTGATGTTCAGGTGTGTATCAGTATGTAGTGTCTCTACTTTAAAGAGTCCTCTCCTGCTGATGTTCAGGTGATTATCAGTATGTAGAGTCTCTACTTTAAAGAGTCCTCTCCTGCTGATGTTCAGGTGTATATCAGTATGTAGTGCCTCTACTTTAAAGAGTCCTCTCCTGCTGATGTTCAGGTGTATATCAGCATGTAGTGTCTCTACTTTAAAGAGTCCTCTCCTGCTGATGTGCAGGTGTATATCAGTATGTAGTGTCTCTACTTTAAAGAGTCCTCTCCTGCTGATGTTCAGGTGTATATCAGTATGTAGTGTCTCTACTTTAAAGAGTCCTCTCCTGCTGATGTTCAGGTGTATATCAGTATGTAGTGTCTCTACTTTAAAGAGTCCTCTCCTGCTGATGTTCAGGTGTATATCAGTATGTAGTGTCTCTACTTTAAAGAGTCCTCTCCTGCTGATGTTCAGGTGTATATCAGTATGTAGTGTCTCTACTTTAAAGAGTCCTCTCCTGCTGATGTTCAGGTGTATATCAGTATGTAGTGTCTCTACTTTAAAGAGTCCTCTCCTGCTGATGTTCAGGTGTATATCAGTATGTAGTGTCTCTACTTTAAAGAGTCCTCTCCTGCTGATGTTCAGGTGTATATCAGTATGTAGTGTCTCTACTTTAAAGAGTCCTCTCCTGCTGATGTTCAGGTGTATATCAGTATGTAGTGTCTCTACATGTCTCCATGCTTTAATGTTCAAAAAGCTCCTTATTTTTCTCATACTTCCTGAGCTGCAGCACCTCTGTTCACCCTCTGTCTGAAACCAGAGCCCAGTCTGCTCTGATTGGCTAGCTGGCTGGCTCTGTTGTGATTGGTCAAATGCTAAAAGATGTCCCGCCCCTCACGTACAATGTGTTTGAAGACCATTTACATGCACACAAACACACTACAGGAAAGGGAAAACCCCCCAAAAGCACAACAGGGGCCCTTTAAATTACTCACTGAAGTCAAGCTTCTGTTTAAGAGGCTTTAGTGCAAAACAGGGACTTCCTTAACCCTGCTGTGATTGGACAGTTTGCAAAGTGAGGTTAGCTCTTGTTTTTGCATTAGAGAACAGTAATGCTCTGCGCCTTCGAGCGTTGTGTTGCGTGCAGACGTAGTCAGTATTTGCTCTGCTCTTCCTGTCCGGTAGATTCTTATTTTATTTTTAGAAGCTTTTCATCTCCAACCAAACCCTCTCTAAGGACATTTATATGTGACTTTTTTTATGAGGAGTTGGCAGTAGCCTCCTGTTGGCAACTCTAATCAATGCTAGAGCGATGACTTCGTTCCCTTTTTTAAACGGCATTCAACAAAGACGATCCAACACAAGCCTCTCGGTCTGTTTGCAAATGCATTTAGGTTGTATTTGTTTTACATACATCATTTGTCCACACTTCCCCAATATGAATCCTTTTATAACCTTCCATGTTTCCAAATAACACCATGCTAAGTGTCTTACTTACTTACTTAAAGGTCACCTATCATGCTATTTCTAGGCAATAGCACAGGTCTCAGATATATATAAATATTTAAAAAACTTGTCTATGAAGTGTTTTGCTCAAAATACCAAACAGATCATTCTAGCCACGCCTCATGTCCCTCTGTTTCACTTCCTGTTTCTAAAGTGCTGATTTTGGGGATACGTTTAAAAATGTTAAAAATAATAAAAATTAAAGAGGAGGGGTCTGAGCTCATGCGGGACCCGGCAGCTACCGTCTAAACTAAATGCTGCCGTGATGAAACGCCATATCATGGATTATCAAGGCTCTGAAACAGTCTGGAGCTCAAAGGCTTTCTCTCTTGCCGGTTACACCACAATGTGAGTTCCTTTCTACTTCCTGCTTCTTCACACACATGCTCTCCAGCACAGGTTAGCTCTGAGCGTTAGCGATACTAATGTAAACACGGACCATATTACGTCCCAAACAGTCGGGCATTGTTTCTGATAGCGACGTTTCTGATTGGCCCGTGGGTCCACATTTCAGATGTTACGTCATTTCGGACGCAAATCTGGATCAGCTCCGTAGTTCCCCGTTTTTAGAGATTTGGGTACGGAGGCAAAGAGAGAGGGTTTATTTCCTGACGCTGCGTGAGTTCCCCGACACACCGGGGACACACCGGGGACACACGGGGACACAGGGGACACATGTTGATGAGAGAAGACATCAAAAAGTGCATTTTGCATGATAGGTCCCCTTTAATACTTTGATTATATCACAATGAAAAAAAATGGATTTAAAACCAGATTTTAAAGGATTTTTTGATTAGATTATTATCATTATAAATATTATTATTTGTATCACTTTATATATTCTCTTACATAACGCTTTTCACAATTAATTATTGAGCTTAAAATACATATCAGAAATGTAATGTTAAACATGTAAATATGGAGTTTTTTTAATCTATAAATGCTAGCATATCTTCTTTGTGATGGTATTATCAATACCCAATTAGGAAAACATTTTACTACAGAATCCAGATACAATATATTTTACTTTATGTCTATTTGCTCGTCTTCACTGTAAGTTAGATAAGGTCATGTTGTGTTTTATTCTCTCACTCACTCAGTCGGGTTGGAGGTGACACAAATCCCTCTCACACAGTACAAGACAGTCGAGTGTGTGTGTGTGTGTGTGTGTGTGTGTGTGTGTGTGTGTGTGTGTGTGTGTGTGTGTGTGTGTGTGTGTGTGTGTGTGTGTGTGTGTGTGTGTGTGTGTGTGTGTGTGTGTGTGTGTGTGTGTGTGTGTGAAGGAGAGAAAAGGGTAGAGAGTTGAGTCTAGCTGTGAGCAGGGACAGTTATGTAACAACAGAGGAGAATGCATCGTAGGTTTTCATGAGTCACAACCACACACACACACACACACACACACACACACACACAGAGGAAGTGAGGGAATAGATTTTACACAGCATTCATGATTTATCAACATGACAGGAAGTGCAGCATGACATCTCATCGCCATCACACAACAGTTAATGACAAGTAGGAGCAGTTTTTAAATTGTATTTGCAGAGACCATTACCCTATATCATGTCGTTATATGTGTCTTTATGGCACACAGACCAATGGGGGTGATTTCTGACAAATGTCGGGGTGCATGTGAACATTTAAAGAAACCAAAGAAATGTATCATAGCTGCAACAAGAGCTCTGTGAAAGATGGCAGGTTACAGGAAGTTCCTAGATCTCAGTTTAAAGAGGTCTTATTATGCTTTTGGGGGTTTCCCTAATTTGCATATAGTTTGTTGTGCATGTAAATGGTCTGCAAAGGCTAAAACTCCAAAGTTTCGCTCCCATACGCCCCCCCCCCTTGCTGAAATGCCTCCATTGGACTCTCCATATATTCACACGACTGTGATTTCTGATGCGTACATTCGAATCACCAGAAGATAAAAGCTAATGTTGGGCTATAAAGGAACTACAGCACGGTCACATGACTTCACGTCACCACCACCGCTAAGCTAAAGGTGGCTAATGTTGGGCTATAAAGGAACTACAGCACGGTCACATGACTTCACGTCACCACCGCTAAGCTAAAGGTGGCTAATGTTGGGCTTTAAAGGAACTACAGCACGGTCACATGACTTCACGTCACCACCACCGCTAAGCTAAAGGTGGCTAATGTTGGGCTATAAAGGAACTACAGCACGGTCACATGACTTCACGTCACCACCGCTAAGCTAAAGGCGGCTAATGTTGAGCTATAAAGGAACTACAGCTCGGTCACATGACTTCACGTCACCACCGCTAAGCTAAAGGCGGCTAATGTTGAGCTATAAAGGAACTACTTCTCGGTCACATGACTTCACGTCACCACCGCTAAGCTAAAGGCGGCTAATGTTGGGCTATAAAGGAACTACAGCACGGTCACATGACTTCACGTCACCACCACCGCTAAGCTAAAGGTGGCTAATGTTGGGCTATAAAGGAACTACAGCACGGTCACATGACTTCACGTCACCACCGCTAAGCTAAAGGTGGCTAATGTTGGGCTTTAAAGGAACTACAGCACGGTCACATGACTTCACGTCACCACCACCGCTAAGCTAAAGGTGGCTAATGTTGGGCTATAAAGGAACTACAGCACGGTCACATGACTTCACGTCACCACCGCTAAGCTAAAGGCGGCTAATGTTGAGCTATAAAGGAACTACTTCTCGGTCACATGACTTCACGTCACCACCGCTAAGCTAAAGGCGGCTAATGTTGAGCTATAAAGGAACTACTTCTCGGTCACATGACTTCACGTCACCACCGCTAAGCTAAAGGCGGCTAATGTTGGGCTATAAAGGAACTACAGCACGGTCACATGACTTCACGTCACCACCGCTAAGCTAAAGGCGGCCAATTTTGGACGTGATGACGTGTAGTCGTCTCATTAAGACACTTGTTAGCAACCGCCGTTTTTAAATTCAACAGAGGGGTATTAACTGATGTATTATCGTTGTAGAACAAAACCTTAAAATCTCTTCAGCTTGTGTTAACCATAGACCACTATTTCAGTTGTCTAACCAAAAACACATTCTGAAAACCATTGACTTGAAGACGAGGGAACAGGAAGGTGTAAAATGTCGCTCATTATCGGATTTGATACTCGTTCCTGCTGCACTCTTTATGGAGATCATATGTATTTGCTACTACTTTTCGACGTTTAGACCTCCACCACCAGAGCAGATATTCACGTGTGATCATCTCTCCTCATAATTTTTTTTTACGGTATGTTATATTTACGACGTACTCTGTAGTATCTGCGTAAATGTATTGCGTGACGTTCAGGTATCGACTGGAAGATTTGAACCCTGTGGCCATGTTCCGGAAAGATGAACACACACGTACACACACACATCCACACGCACAGGGTGGCGTGGGTGGCCACTTGTTTCTCACACACACACACACACACACACACACACACACACACACAATGCCCGGGGCTTTATAAACAGCCGGGTTTGGAGGTTGTGACTTCACATCAGTTTCTCTCTGTGAAAAAACACAGCGTCTCTCGTCATTTATTTTCCTCATTCTCCATCTACCTGTTTGTTTTCCTAATGTCCTGATCTCTCTCTCTCTCTCTCTCTCTCTCACTCTCTCTCTCTCTCTCTCTCTCTCTCTTTGTAGTTTCATTTATAGCAGCAGCGTGTGGTGGTTGAAGTTGGCTTCCTGCCTGTTGAGATGTACCAATAGGAATCACTGTGAGCGGGGGTTCATGCTGATGAAATTGATCTGCTCAGGTAAGGAAGTCTTTTTTTATCCGTCTCCCTTTTCTGGAGATAATCTCTTTCTATCTTCACCATCACTTACCTTTAACACAATCCTTAAAGCGGCCCCATTGCGCTCATTTACAGGTTTGTTCCGCCCTGCCTCTATCTCTCAGTGTGGTCATAAGTTGTTGCGTAACACGGCGGTTCATCTTTTATTAAGATGGGAAGCTTCCGTAAATATGTCCACCTTGCTCAACCCAAGCTTAGACGATACAAAGGACACACCGATTGGTTGTTTCCACGAGGTGTGTGACTGGGACGGCGTTATCTCCTTTCCTTTCATAAAGGAGGGTCCTAAGCTAAGCTCCTTTCCTATCATCTAGAGGATTCAACCAGCTCTTATCAGGGCTCGCTTTGGGACATCCTGCTCATTTCACTCCGTCAGAAACCTTCTCCCAGACTCCTTTTGACACCCTCTTTATATCCATTTCTCTTCTCTCCATCTCACCTTTTATGCCTCTCTCCACTTTCTCTCCCCCTCTCTGATCTATTATTCACTGACTTCTCTCTGCAGGGCGTTTAGACCTCCACCACCAGAGCTTCCCCTCCCAGGAAAAGAAAAAGAATGATGAATAAAAGAACAGAAGGGAAGACAGATAAAACATTTTTTAAAAAAGCTTTGGGAAGGGCGGCTCTATAGATACGTCAAGGTATATTCCTTCATGTGGCTTATTGAAAAGGTTGACATTTTACACCGTCCTCCGTTAAACAGATTCCACTCAGCTCGTACCGGACGCTAGACCATAGAGGAAATATATTTTAAAAAATCAGAGACTAACCAATGACCCTTTAGGTGCCTCACATTGATGGATATCAGCAGATTATGAGGTTACAGAAGTTATGTTGTCTTCAAAGGGACCCTAATATTGTCATTTCCATGTGTATGTAGTGTCTCTACTTTAAAGAGTCCTCTCCTGCTCATGTTCAGGTGTATATCAGTATGTAGTGTCTCTACTTTAAAGAGTCCTCTCCTGCTGATGTTCAGGTGTATATCAGTATGTAGTGTATCTACTTTAAAGAGTGCTCTCCTGCTGATGTTCAGGTGTATATCAGTATGTAGTGTCTCTACTTTAAAGAGTCCTCTCCTGCTGATGTTCAGGTGTATATCAGTATGTAGTGTCTCTACTTTAAAGAGTCCTCTCCTGCTGATGTTCAGGTGTATATCAGTATGTAGTGTCTCTACTTTAAAGAGTCCTCTCCTGCTGATGTTCAGGTGTATATCAGTATGTAGTGTCTCTACTTTAAAGAGTCCTCTCCTGCTGATGTTCAGGTGTATATCAGTATGTAGTGTCTCTACTTTAAAGAGTCCTCTCCTGCTGATGTTCAGCTGTATATCAGTATGTAGTGTCTCTACTTTAAAGAGTGCTCTCCTGCTCATGTTCAGGTGTATATCAGTATGTAGTGTCTCTACTTTAAAGAGTCCTCTCCTGCTGATGTTCAGGTGTATATCAGTATGTAGTGTATCTACTTTAAAGAGTGCTCTCCTGCTGATGTTCAGGTGTATATCAGTATGTAGTGTCTCTACTTTAAAGAGTCCTCTCCTGCTGATGTTCAGGTGTATATCAGTATGTAGTGTCTCTACTTTAAAGAGTCCTCTCCTGCTGATGTTCAGCTGTATATCAGTATGTAGTGTCTCTACTTTAAAGAGTCCTCTCCTGCTGATGTTCAGGTGTATATCAGTATGTAGTGTCTCTACTTTAAAGAGTCCTCTCCTGCTGATGTTCAGGTGTATATCAGTATGTAGTGTCTCTACTTTAAAGAGTCCTCTCCTGCTGATGTTCAGGTGTATATCAGTATGTAGTGTCTCTACTTTAAAGAGTCCTCTCCTGCTGATGTTCAGGTGTATATCAGTATGTAGTGTCTCTACTTTAAAGAGTCCTCTCCTGCTGATGTTCAGCTGTATATCAGTATGTAGTGTCTCTACTTTAAAGAGTCCTCTCCTGCTGATGTTCAGGTGTATATCAGTATGTAGTGTCTCTACTTTAAAGAGTCCTCTCCTGCTGATGTTCAGGTGTATATCAGTATGTAGTGTCTCTACTTTAAAGAGTCCTCTCCTGCTGATGTTCAGCTGTATATCAGTATGTAGTGTCTCTACTTTAAAGAGTCCTCTCCTGCTGATGTTCAGGTGTATATCAGTATGTAGTGTCTCTACTTTAAAGAGTCCTCTCCTGCTGATGTTCAGGTGTATATCAGTATGTAGTGTCTCTACTTTAAAGAGTCCTCTCCTGCTGATGTTCAGGTGTATATCAGTATGTAGTGTCTCTACTTTAAAGAGTCCTCTCCTGCTGATGTTCAGCTGTATATCAGTATGTAGTGCCTCTACTTTAAAGAGTCCTCTCCTGGTGGTGTTCAGGTGTATATCAGTATGTAGTGTCTCTACTTTAAAGAGTCCTCTCCTGCTGATGTGCAGGTGTATATCAGTATGTATTGTCTCTACTTTAAAGAGTCCTCTCCTGCTGATGTTCAGGTGTATATCAGTATGTAGTGTCTCTACTTTAAAGAGTCCTCTCCTGCTGATGTTCAGCTGTATATCAGTATGTAGTGCCTCTACTTTAAAGAGTCCTCTCCTGCTGATGTTCAGCTGTATATCAGTATGTAGTGCCTCTACTTTAAAGACCTTCTTCCTGACCCACCTCTGGGCGCTTCAGAAGCGTTTTATAACCACATGGCAGCTGTTTCTGCAGATTGAAGGTCATTCAGTTCTTAACTGCCGGCATAAACTTCCACATCTGTCTTCACATGTGGAAGAAAGGCAAAGTCACAGAGTAAACATGTTCATGTTTGCAGAGCCTAAATATTTTTTAATTACATGTTACATATACCAACTGATTAAATCTTAAGTTAGTCACCTCTCCCATGGGATCTAGTTAACAGAGCTTAGAAATATTTACAAAAACACCATTTAAGGTCCCCTTAGTTTCATATTTAATCGTCTATATTGTCTTTTTTTTAATACTCAGAATTCAAAGACTCAGAAAACTCGAAACCTAAAACTTGCATTGAGTAGGACTACATTAGCTGAACTGGAATTAGTTAACTGAAGGGCTTGTGTGTGTGTGTGTGTGTGTGTGTGTGTGTGTGTGTGTGTGTGTGTGTGTGTGTGTGTGTGAGTGTGTGTGTGTGTGTGTGTGTGTGTGTCTCCTCATTCCCCAGCCTCTCAGATCAATGCAAAAGATAACACCAAACACAATCTACATATTAGAGCAGTGGCATGAGATGGGGACAGATCTGAAATGGGATCTGCTTCTGTTCCCCCCCGCCGAACACGTCTTCTCTCCAGCCATCAATCATCTCCTTCCCGTGCTTCATGGAAATGGGGAAGGGAGAAGCTCCATTTAACGGCCCTTTACCTCCCATCTCGTCCACCTGTGTCTCTTTGTCTGTCCGTCCATTCATCCGTCTGTGCTCTCGTCCAATCAGGTCGCAGCGTGAGGCTGTTTATTTAAATCTATTTAAATGTATATGAGTGGCGCGTGCATATGGAGGCAGATTTCACAGCCCAGCAGGTCAGCAAATACCAAAACTGTTCTGCATCACTGGGATCCATCAGGGCCCCCAGACAATTAATACACACCACAGGGGGTCAGGTGTGTGTGTGTGTGTGCGTGCGTGCGTGCGTGTGTGACGGAGAGGTGTAACGCAGCATGCATCTAAAAAATAAAAACCCTGCTGTGAATATTATGTATGAATTTAAATGTATTTTTGTATTATTCTCAAAACAATTAAACAATAATAATTATAAATATGTTTGGAATTATGATGATTATTACTATTAATAATGTTATTTTCTTATTATTTAACCATTTGTATTTGTGATTAAAACCTTTTAAATGATTAAATAATAATAATGACAATAAAAGTTATTATTTATCTTCATTTTTACATTATTTATTTATCATTGATAATATTATTATTGTTTAATTTAAATGTTCGTATTATTTATTTTCTCATTTTAATCTTTGTATTATTTTCTTTTCATTAAAGACATGCTTCAATCAGGCACGTTTCCTTGTTCTGCTAAACTTAAACGAGCTTTGTTCTACATGTCTTCACACAGAACATGTTTGGACAGATCAAGGCAATAAATACAAAGTCAAAAAATTATTAAAACACCCGAAGAATGAGAGGTGAGGAGTTAGGAAGGGTGGGTGCAATAAAACAAAGGAAAGGAGCAGGAGGTGAAAGGGGCGTCGAGGGAGAAGAGCTTCACTCTGGGGGAGAGAGAGAGAGAGAGAGAGAGAGAGAGAGAGAGAGAGAGAGAGAGAGAGAGAGAGAGAGAGGTGGATCGGAAAGATTGAGAGAATAAGAAAGGAGGGAGGAAGAGGAAGGAGAAGTGAAGGGTAAATGTCTGATGTGTGTATCGTCTAATATCAGAGGTATAAAGTATTTATTTATTACGTTTTATTCTAACCTTTGATATTACCATATTTTATTCAATATGCTCCTTAGATTAATATTTCTCCTCATAGCATCGTGAAGCACCTTGAGATGACGTTGTTTTTAAAGTGTGCTATATCAAATAAATGTATTATCATTAAAGGTCCCGTTTCACGGCCATTTCTACTGATCATGATTCCATCGTTGAGGTTTAACTAGAATAGATTTACATCGTTCAACGTTCCAAACTCACATTGGTTTCTCACAGCATCTCTGTATAGTGTGTGTATTCACTCTCCGTCCTAAACGGCTTGTTGGAGCTCCTCCCCCCCCCTGTGAGCCCAGTGGCCGTCTGCGAGACAGCGAAACACAGCGAAACCCAGCCCGAAACACACACGCACCCGCAGCCTGGCTGGGAGTGTGTGTGTGTGCTCAGACTGAGTTCTGCGGTGTCTCGTCGACCCCACACCAGTGAGCCGGCTCACAGTGTCCGCTCCTCGCAGCAGCGAGCCTCGCAACGTCCCGCCGAGTGTGTGTGTGGGAGGAAGTCCGCGGATTGGTCCAAACGTAACGGCTCCGCTGATTGGTCATTACTAGGGATGTCCCGATCACTTTTTTTGCTCCCGATCCGATTCCGATCATTTGATTTTGACAATCTGCCGATACCGATTTTTCCCGATCCGATCTTTATGCAATGCGTTAAGAGAAAAAAAAGCTAACGGATAACGGCTGGTCATCCAACGCGATGAGTTCAGCTATCTTGACTGTTATTCTTTTGGCCTTTTCTCTGTTCTGGGGCCGTTTCTCTTTCCTTTTGAAAGCCTCTGAAAGTGTCGGTTGTCTCAGTGCCGTTACCCGAGTGGCCGCTGTGTACTCGTCGTGTTGTTGTTGTTGTTTGTTTCTCAGGTGGCGTATTAGATTGGTCGTGTTGAACGTAGCTCTGTTCTTTCCACCACGCGGAACCTCCGCCTTGCAAACATTGCATCTGGCTGTTACACTGCCTTCGCTTTCACTTTCATAATACTTCCAAACTCCTGGCATGTTCTCCGTCCCGAGTCCCGACTCCCCAGCTGAACGTAGCCTCTCGTTAGCTTGCTGCTGCTATCAGACACTGCGCCCACTCTGCTGCTTTCAGAGGAATAAGCAACCAGGTCTGAAAACAAGCCCAAAGGAAGCAACACATGATGTTGTGTAATTCTAAACCAAAACTAAGTCCTCAGGATGACTTTAAGACGTGAACACGGTCATTTTTGTTTTGTAACATTAAAGAAAAGAATACAAATATTTGATATAACAACAAAAAAAAATTAAAAAACCCGATCCCCGATTTTTTTCTCCCGATTCCGATCTTTTGAAAATCAGGTGATCGGCTCCGATCCCCGATCACGTGATCGGGACATCTCTAGTCATTACGTTACGTCACTATACCCGAAAATGGAAAACAATGGAGAAAGAGAAATGTCCAGCGAGGCGTTCTGGGGCAGCAGACAGGTCTTCTCTGAGTCAGAGCTCTACTCGCTACAGGGTGCACTCTGAGGGTTTGAGACTACAGACCGTTCACATGTAGAAACCCTTCATCACACGAGGGGACGGGTGATAACCGGAGAAGCATGACATGGGACCTTTAAGTAGATTTACTCTAGTAACATTTGAGGTACTTTACTTGAGTATTTCCATCTTATGCTACGAAGCAAATCATGTACTTCTACTCCATAGGTTCTGCCCCCCCAGCCGGCCTATAGGTGTTCAATTCCCCGCCTCTCTTGAGCCCCTAAGGAAGGGCTGTTGTCAGACCCTGATTGGCCAAAAGGGGAAATGCACACAGCTGTTCTCAATTGTTAATTATGAGCCGACGGATGATCTGAGTACCTTCCCATTAACTCAGGGAAGGTGTGACATTCAAGTGTCTGCAGCGAGGAAGGAAGTAAAGCCAAAGTGTGCACCGATGATGGAAAGTGTGCTCGTTCATTTTGAAAAATCAGCTATTTGATGGAAGGCGAATAAATGGATTGAAGTCGAAGGATGAAAAGTAAACTCAGACGTGTACAAATGTGATTGAGTTGGAAACAGATTGACGGACACGTTGAGAATAAATAGGACATGTGGATGTATTTAACAAATCAAATTAAAGACGACGTGTCAATACGATTTGAGGATGAATAGACGTGTGTGTGTGTGTGTGTGTGTGCGTGTGTGTGTGTGCAGCTGTTATAACATGATTAAATATCACTTCTTCCTTCCCTCTCGACCTCTTTCATCATCTCCTCTGCTTGCACTTTATTTCTTGCCCTCCGTTATTCCCTACACAGCATTTTTAACAGAAAAGGGGGAGGCGGGGGGGGGGTGAGAAAAAGGGTGAAAGCCTCACAGGGAAAGAAAAGAGTGAGAGGAAGGTCGGAGAGTGAAAGATATCCGTTTTACAATTCAAAAGATAAGAAGGTCCCCGTCTTAAATTTGCTTCTGTGATATCGTGTTATCCGACAGCAGGCTTTGAAGCAGGGACGTGTGCAGACGTGTGGAGGGGCTCTTGCTCGAAACTGGAACAAGGGCACAATAACAAGGATATTGAGGTGGTTTCTTTGTAAATAACCGACGGTGTCAGGAGGAAGTAAAGTCCCCTGGTTTGTCCCCGATACTCTAACGCAGACAGGCCTTTGGTGGGATCACCGTATGAGGCTTTCCTTTGCTTCCAGCTGTCGGATTGAAACAAAGTCACGTGACTGGGGGCAGATGACCGCGCTGACAAGGTGTGTTTCCCGCAGCGAGACGCTACCATACTAATTGTGGGCTTCTCATGTCGATTCGGCCACAACAGAAAACAAAAAAAAGCTCTCGCTCTCTCCAGAGGGGCAGGTCAGACAAAACGGGCAAACGGGCTGTTGTCCGGGCAACATTAGCTCGTACCTGCTTTGATGTGTCTGATTGAATGAAATTGTTTAGAAGTCCAACAGATGAACAGACGTAAACATATTCAAGCATATTAAAGTAGAGACACTACATACTGATATACACCTGGACATCAGCAGGAGAGGACTCTTTAAAGTAGAGACATCAGGTGTATACTGATATACACCTGAACATCAGCAGGAGAGGACTCTTTAAAGTAGAGACACTACATACAGATATACACCTGGACATCAGCAGGAGAGGACTCTTTAAAGTAGAGACATCAGGTGTATACTGATATACACCTGAACATCAGCAGGAGAGGACTCTTTAAAGTAGAGACACTACATACAGATATACACCTGGACATCAGCAGGAGAGGACTCTTTAAAGTAGAGACACTACATACTGATATACACCTGGACATCAGCAGGAGAGGACTCTTTAAAGTAGAGACACTACATACTGATATACACCTGAACATCAGCAGGAGAGGACTCTTTAAAGTAGAGACACTACATACAGATATACACCTGGACATCAGCAGGAGAGGACTCTTTAAAGTAGAGACACTACATACTGATATACACCTGAACATCAGCAGGAGAGGACTCTTTAAAGTAGAGACACTACATACTGATATACACCTGGACATCAGCAGGAGAGGACTCTTTAAAGTAGAGACACTACATACTGATATACACCTGGACATCAGCAGGAGAGGACTCTTTAAAGTAGAGACACTACATACTGATATACACCTGAACATCAGCAGGAGAGGACTCTTTAAAGTAGAGACACTACATACTGATATACACCTGAACATCAGCAGGAGAGGACTCTTTAAAGTAGAGACACTACATACTGATATACACCTGAACATCAGCAGGAGAGGACTCTTTAAAGTAGAGACACTACATACTGATATACACCTGAACATCAGCTGGAGAGGACTCTTTAAAGTAGAGACACTACATACTGATATACACCTGAACATCAGCAGGAGAGGACTCTTTAAAGTAGAGACACTACATACTGATATACACCTGAACATCAGCAGGAGAGGACTCTTTAAAGTAGAGACACTACATACTGATATACACCTGAACATCAGCAGGAGAGGACTCTTTAAAGTAGAGACACTACATACTGATATACACCTGAACATCAGCTGGAGAGGACTCTTTAAAGTAGAGACACTACATACTGATATACACCTGAACATCAGCAGGAGAGGACTCTTTAAAGTAGAGACACTACATACTGATATACACCTGAACATCAGCAGGAGAGGACTCTTTAAAGTAGAGGCACTACATACTGATATACACCTGAACATCAGCAGGAGAGGACTCTTTAAAGTAGAGGCACTACATACTGATATACACCTGAACATCAGCAGGAGAGGACTCTTTAAAGTAGAGGCACTACATACTGATATACACCTGAGCATCAGCAGGAGAGGACTCTTTAAAGTAGAGACACTACATACTGATATACACCTGGACATCAGCAGGAGAGGACTCTTTAAAGTAGAGGCACTACATACTGATATACACCTGAACATTTAGAATGATATGTCCTCTTCATCTTATTTTCACGGTCTACTGTATTTTTAATTCTGTTTTGAGATGTTTACATGATAGTATTGTTTAGTTTTACTTGTGTGCAATGCCTTGTTTTGTTTTGTTGTTATTTATGCTGCTGCAACGCAAACAAATAAGGGTATAAGAGAGCATTACAGTATATTAACACATCCTAAAGCTCATTCTCACCATGTCGGGGTGTGACATGTGTTCGTCTGCAGAGGTTAAATCTATCCTTTTGGGCATGTAGCCGCCTGTCAGATGCCCAGCGGACACCTCCACCTCTACACCTTTCTTATAGGAAATGTCAAGACAATTTCACAGCTTTTAAATGTCTGTTCAAGCCAGAGAGGTGATACTTTAATTATAGAGATTATCATGCAACGGGAGAGGCATCAGAAAAGGGAAAAGGCTTTCAAAACTCATGACCAGTAAGTGTGTGAGGAGGAGAGAAAACCTCTGTATCATTGCGAGTGTTTTCAAAATCACAAATGGGGGTTTTAGAGCTATGTGTCCATTCGTGGTTGATTGGAAACTGGATCACCAATCAGCACTGACGTTACCCAGGAATTGACCAATCAGAGCGTAATCTTCCGAGTTTATTGACCAATCATAGCTGGATTTACAGAGATCACAGACCAATCATAGAAGGATATACTGCAGGTATTGCCAGGATCTATTTTCAATTGGGTTTGTGGCACATGGTTTGCTGTGTGACCTTTTTTGTACATTTTCACACATTCGCATAAAGGTTGCACTCAAAGGGCTGGTTGTAACTATATAAATATATAATATATATATATATATAAAATAATGTATTATATTACATTATTGTCTCTGAATTGGATTAGTATCGGATAGGATAATAACTTAGTAATTAACTACGTCTGAAAGCAGAAGTCAAATGATTGCAAGTCTCTTCAGTGTGCATGTCACAAAACGAGATGCATTCTGGGACATGTAGTTTATGGGCAACCTGCTTCTGTAAAGTGGCATGTACCGTACAATAACCGCATTATATTCTTTGCAAGCCCTTGCGGGGCCACAGAAAATGAAGTCGCAGGCCGGATTTGGCCCCCGGGCCTTGAGTTTGACACCCCTGCACTAAAACTTATTTCAAAACATCATTCTTTATATGTTTAATATAGTAGGTCAGGGGTGCCCACACTTTTTCTTCAGCTTGGAAGCTACTTTTAAAATGACCAAGGCAAAATGATCTAGCTGCCGCCCCTGCCCAATCTGTGGGGGGGGGGTTGCTTAAGATGAGGCCCCCTCCATGAGGTGAGGCCGTGAGACTACCCGATCTGCAGCCCTGCCCGATCTGCAGTGTGCATGTGCGAGATGATCCGCCATTTTGGACAACTCCTGACAACTGAGATCAGGCAGGGCTGCAGATCGGGTAGTGACAAGGCCCCCTCCGCGAGGTAAGGCCCCCTCCGCGAGGTGAGGCCCCCTCCGCGAGGTAAGGCCCCCTCCGCGAGGTAAGGCCCCCTCCGCGAGGTAAGGCCCCCTCCGCGAGGTGAGGCCCCCTCCGCGAGGTAAGGCCCCCTCCGCGAGATGAGGCCCCCTCACGCAGTCTGCGTGATCTGTGTGTAGGGAGGGGCGGGCCTGTCCACCTACATTAAAAATGCTAAACATATATTTATTTATATAAACTGAGTATACCTTATGTTGGTTTACCTTGCATAACAGCATGAACCCATATGGCACAATACAACTCAGTACATTTTTGGTCATTACGTAAATGTTATGCCCTTTCTTTAGTAGAATTGTATAAATTGGAAGGCTAACTAGGTAATCAGCTCGCCGGTGATTTGCAGCTGGCACGGTGAACTGCGTGTTAGAAAGAGATCTCAGTACGTCAATCAAGTGGACAATGCCAGAGTAAGGATGGATGATAGGCTAACCTTTTTCTTTTTTTTTCAATGCCATGCGATCTACCCACACTACCTTTGCGATCGACGTATTGGGCACCCCTGCCAGGGCCGGCCCTAGGCACTGGCGAACTAGCCGGTCGCCTAGGGCGCCAGATCTGGAGGGGCGCTGCGCTGGGAGAAAGAAAATAATAATAAAAATATAGGTGACATTGAGTTTGACACCCCTGATATAGAGTGATAAGGCATCTTGAGGAAAAGCTGCAATTTATGATGTTGAGAAATGTAAATAAAATTGACTTTTCTAGGGATAAAATCACACGAAAGCAAAGTCGTAAAAGTCACATTTTAGACGTACGATCCACACGATATGAAACATGACTTCACTAAACACATCTGATTTATAACTCTTGATTCATGCCGTTCAGTTTCAGGGCGATAAACAATCCAAACAAGCGACTAGAACAACAACAACAACGGGGGAAGTGAGAGCAGAAGTGAGAGCAGAAGAACGAGCGGATGATTTAACGAGAGAAAAGGCAGAAATGTCTCTCTGCCATCACAGGGAGAGAGGGAGAGATTAAGGGGAAGTCTGAAATGTGGTTGTTTTGACTGATATTACAGTATGGATGGATTGATGACTTTCAAAATGCATCATTGATTAAGTGTATAAAAATGGAGGATCTGCACCAAAACATTTTTTATTAGGTCTGTAGATTAACATGTGTACACTGCGACTCCTCAATACTTCATTCAGATTTCTTGAATTGTTTTGGCTTAAGTAAATACTGTGATTAACAAAATGGTGGATGGTGCACTATAGTCCACATTGAGATTATGGAAACAGTTTCAATGATTGTGCAGCCCTTACTGTATGTGCTCCAACATTAAGAATGAATGGACTGTTGTAAATTAAGAAAAGAACACTGTCATACAATATCTTGAAAATCAAAAGTCAAATTCTGAGCAAAAAGTGAAAATCTTAGAAATTACTCGTAATCTGCGGAAAAAAAGTCAAAATCTGAGAAAAATGTGAAAAAAGTCAAATTCGAAGAAAAAAATCTAAATCTGAGAAAAATTCCGTCAAGAAAAGTCAAAATCTAACAAATAGTAAGAATCTGAAAAAAAACAAGCGAACAATGAAAATAAACGTCAAAATCTGAAAAACTCACGCAGCGTCAGGAAATAAACCCTCTCTTTTCCTCCGTACCCAAATCTCTAAAAACGGGGAACAACGGAGCTGATCCAGATTTGCATCCGATATGACGTAACATCTGAAATGTGGACCCACGGCCCAATCAGAACCGTTGCTATCGAAACAATGCCCGACTGCTTTGGGACGTAATATGGTCGGTGTTAGCATTAGCATCGCTAACACTCAGAGCTAACCTGTGCTGGAGAGCATGTGTGTGAAGAAGCAGGAAGTAGAAAGGAACTCGCCTTGTGGTGTAACCGGCAAGAGAGAAAGCCTTTGAGCTCCAGACTGTTTCAGATCCTTGATAATCCATGATGTGGCGTTTCATCACGGCAGCATTTAGTTTAGACGGTAGCTGCCGGGTCCCGCATGAGCTCAGACCCCTCCTTTTTATTTTGTATCAACAGCTTTATACCCCAAATCAGCACTTTAGAAACAGGAAGTGAAATAGAGGGATATGAGGCTTGGCTAGAATGATCTGTTTGGTATTTTGAGCAAAACACTTCATAGCCATGTTTTTTATATATTTTTATATATCCGAGACCTGTGCTATTGCCTAGAAATAGCATGATAGGTGATCTTTAATTTTATTCAATAAATCAGAAAAAATCATTATTCTATCAATTCAACAAATATGTTATGTTTGTAACTTCAGACAAATCTACTGTATGCAACATTTTGCCGGGAGTCAACAGAGTGTGTCTCGCCTCGGTTCATCTTACTGCAGCTGTCAATCATCCTGAGGAGCTTCAGTCTTCACACAGCGTCGTGAGGAGAATGTGAGCCGTGTGTAAAGCGTCCAGAAGCCTCACAGAAACAAACAGCGACACTGTAATGCACTGACAGAAGGACAAACAAAGTCACATTCTGAGAAAAGCATACGTCTTCATGCTTCCTCATATTATGATTAATACCATAGACTGTATCTTAACTAGAGATGTCTCGATCCGATCACGTCATTTTCAAAAGATCGGAATCGGGAGAAACATTAATTTAATGTTACAAAACAAAAATGACCATGTTCACGTCTTAAAGTCATCCTGAGGCCTTAGCTTTGGTTTACAAGTACACAACATCATGTATGTGTTGCTTCTGTTGGGCTTGTGTTCAGACCTGGTTGCTTATTCCTCTCAAAGCTGGCAGCAGAGTGGGCGCAGTGTCTGATAGTAGCAGTAAGCTAACGAGAGGCTGGTGACTCGGGAGCAAGCGGCAAACTCTGGGGAACAGCCGGGACGCCAATACGGAAGTGCCACACACTGCAGTTCCTACATGGGCCGCTAGGGACTGGCTGCAAAAAGGAGCCATTTCCATAGACCCCCATGTTAAAATGCCCAACTTTACAGCAGAAAAAAACATGTTTCTGGATGCAATAAATATTGTTATCGATATAGTTAGATTCCACCTTCATGATTATGGATCTGTGAGTGAATTGTTTTCTAACACGACCCTTTTATTTATATTAGGTCTTAAAGTGTTTGCATAAATTAGGGCGTGGTCACGTGATGGACACTCGTACATGCCTCACTGTCAGCTAACAGCAACTTGTCCACTCTGCTAGGCTACAAC
Organism: Champsocephalus esox; assembly: GCA_036324585.1. Lineage (NCBI taxonomy): Eukaryota > Metazoa > Chordata > Actinopteri > Perciformes > Channichthyidae > Champsocephalus > Champsocephalus esox. Next base: position 34,813,898 of record CM070497.1, read on the forward strand.
CATAGAGGCTACAACGTTAGTTAGTCATAGTACTGTACTTGACCCTTTAGCTTTAGCCGTGTTCGTGGTGATTGTGCCTTTTAGGGAATATTGTTACAAATACCAGACTTTTAAAATGTCGTGCTGTGCGCTTGAATGTACTAACAGAACTTCCAAGAAGTCTAAAATGATAATATTATACATGTTAACCCCGTTCGCAGGTGTTTGTGTACATGGTAGCTTAGCTTGTTACTTATTAGCCAGCTAAGGACGTAACCCGTTATGCATACATATACATTTTAGTTTATGATTCAGCCTTGGGTAAGACTTTTATAGTCTCTGGCTATGACGCCCATAATGCTAAACGGGAGCAAATGTTAATAGGGGACCCAATTATCCCAGTGGTGGACGCCGGAGCTAACGGAGCCGCAGGGGGCTAGCTCCAGCCGGCGTCCCGGAGCTAGCCCCCTGCGGCTCCGTTAGGTCCGGGCGGTGGAGTCTGTCTTTTCTCAACGTGTGAATGACAAGCATTAAGAATAACAAAATATAGCTAATTCTCTTGCAGATTGTCTCGTTTGATTATGAATGTAACATTTATATAGGGGAACTACACTGTTAGCAGTAACTTGGTATGCATGTATTTCATGTTAGCTTAGCTTCTTAGCCTGAGCTAGCTCTGTTTACTTCCAGTTCGGAGGCAGCAGGTCCCGCCTCGGCTCCGCCTCTTTGCCCTTATTTGGGATTAGACTCTGACGTCACAGTCGAGCCGTTAGTGGCCGACTCCGCCTATTAAGGGCTCGGACTCTACCTCCATTTATATATACAGTCTATGCTCGGGAGTCGGGACAGAGAAAATGTCAGGAGTTTGGAAGTATTATGAAATTGAAAGCGAAGGCAGTGTAACAGCCAGATGCAATGTTTGCAAGGCAGAGGTTCCGCGTGGTGGAAAGAACAGAGCTACGTTCAATACGACCAATCTAATACGCCACCTGAGAAACAAACAACAACAACAACAGGACGAGTACACAGCGGCCACTCGGTCAAATCTATTTTGATGATATTGGATCATGTCCAGAAACAACGATCTTACGTTTACTTTTAAGAACATTTTCAGTTTGACTTCTCTATGATTTTGGCCGCTACAGTACAGTGTGTGGTTACACAAGCTGAAGAGATTTTAATGCTTTGTTCTACGACGTAAAATATGTCAGTAAATGGGGAATATCTCAATGTGACATCATTATGTAACACTTGCGCTCCGATTGGCTTTTTTTAGTGCATGAGTTGTTACTTTGGCAACAAGATCAGTTTTATGTAAGAGACAGCACACACAGAGAAGGCTGCAACAAATACTGAATGAGAGTTACAACCAAGAGGTGACTGAGGGTCAGTGAATCAGACCGCCCACAAACACACACACACACACACACACACACACACACACACACACACATACGCTACCTCGGCCTGTTTTAAATACATCAGCTGAGAAATGCAGATGTTGCCATGGTTTGTTCCACCACGCCGTTTTTGCTCGGAGTATACAATGTGAAAAGTAAATGAAACACAGCTGCTGTACATTTGTATATAAAATGGTGTACACAATGAAGCCAATTTTTTTGTTGATATTTTTTCTTTTGGTAAAACATGAATCGGCCTTTATTAAATACAATATTTAAACATATTTTGGTATATGCAGATCATTAATAATGATAAACCCAGTGCACAAACAGAGCCTGAAGAATGTCCTGACCTTGAAGAAGAAGCGGAAGTCTCAGGAGGAGTGTGTGTGTGTGTGTGTGTGTGTGTGGTGTGTGTGTGTGTGTGTGTGTGTGTGTGTGTGTGTGTGTGTGTGTGGATTAGCATTTCTATACTTGTGGGGACCTAAATCTGTTTACATAGTCACGTGTGGGGACTCGCCTCCCTTATGGGGACAAAATGGAGGTCCCCATGAGGGGGATCATTAATTTTAGGGTGAAGACTTGGTTAGGGTTAGGGTTAGACATGTGTTGGTTATGGTTAGGATAAGTCTCCAGGAAATGCATGAAAGTCAATGTGATGTCCCCTGAAGTGATGTATACATGGTATGTGTGTGTGTGTGTGTGTGTGTGTGTGTGTGTGTGTGTGTGTGTGTGTGTGTGTGTGTGCGACTGTGCATGTGTGCGTGCGTGCATTTTATTCTGTTGCGCTGAACGGTAGGAAATACACAATTATGGAGGACAGATGATTGATAGTTGAAGGTTTGGAAAATGTTACTGCCTGTTGTTACACAGGTTAGTCGAATACTCAATTCTGATTGGTCCATGTGGACATTTTTCGAAAGCAACCTGATGCTAACAGTGCTCTGTTCAAGGGACTATGTGCCTGTGCAGTCATATCAATACACGTTACATTTAAAGTCAGTCGTGACCAAAACACATAAACATAGTATTCCTCCGTCAGAAAACAAAATGGAATACTTTTGGAATATTATTATTTTTGGAAAGTATGACACTTTGGATTCATGATGGCTAAACTGTCCGTAGAAAAGAAAACGTAATAGAGAACAAAAGAATAACAGGCTATGCATTGTTTTCCTTATATATGTAAGCATCATCTGCATGTTGCACAAGGCTACACTGTGACTCTGCTCAAACATTGAGTTCAAAGAAATGGATGCATTCAGAGACAGATACGGATTCTGTGAAAGTGCTACGGTCCTTTTTTGTATCCCGAACTGTTGGCTCAGGTCCGTTGTTCTTATTGAACGTTGTGCCCCCCCCCGAGGACTGCCTGGATGTGCATTCAGAGAGAGATATGGTATATTTCATATTGCAAAGAGAGAGGTTGTAACTCATAAAGACAAGCTGTCAGATCTGATCTGAGTGGCTGCTTGATGCTCCTCTATAATGTATGCAGCTAATGTACAAAGTGACGCAGTGACGCAGCAGCAGTCAATATCACTGGCTCTTAACCTTTATAGCTTGTGACACCCACAAATAAATGACTGCTAGTGACTCCCTAATCTGGATGGACACACACACACACACACACACACACACACACACACACACTCACACTCACACACATATATGGAAGCTATATGTTGATCACCGAATAGATGTGTTCTCCCTGTGCGGCTGTCTCTATTGATTTATCATTACAGATACATTTTTCAATAACAAAACATATCATAAAGATAATTTCTCAACATGATGAACTACCTATTTACATTTCTACTGTATTTGTTTCTCGTTCACTTTCTAAAATTGAAGAGAAATCTGCGTCATTGTTCTTACTCTAATCTACTTGTCGAGCTTTACATTTTCAAATCTTATCGTTTTTAGGACAAATTCTTCCGCTTCCTTTGTGCGCTCCTCAGAGTTGGGAAGTAACTGAGTACATTTACTTCAGTACAATTTTGAGATACTTGTACTTCATTTGAGTATTTCCATTTTATGTTACTGTGTTCGTCTACTCACTACTACATTTTTATGGTTTCAGTGCTTTACTCCACTACTTGTTTTTTCTGACGACTTTTAACTTTGACTTCTTACATGTTGAACTCAAATACCTGTACTTTCTACTTCTTACATGTTGAACTCAAATACCTGTACTTTCTACTTCTTACATGTTGAACTCAAATACCTGTACTTTCTACTTCTTACATGTTGAACTCAAATACCTGTACTTTCTACTTCTTACATGTTGAACTCAAATACCTGTACTTTCTACTTCTTACATGTTGAACTCAAATACCTGTACTTTCTACTTCTTACATGTTGAACTCAAATACCTGTACTTTCTACTTCTTACATGTTGAACACAAATACCTGTACTTTCTACTTCTTACATGTTGAACTCAAATACCTGTACTTTCTACTTCTTACATGTTGAACTCAAATACCTGTACTTTCTACTTCTTACATGTTGAACTCAAATACCTGTACTTTCTACTTCTTACATGTTGAACTCAAATACCTGTACTTTCTACTTCTTACATGTTGAACTCAAATACCTGTACTTTCTACTTCTTACATGTTGAACTCAAATACCTGTACTTTCTACTTCTTACATGTTGAACTCAAATACCTGTACTTTCTACTTCTTACATGTTGAACTCAAATACCTGTACTTTCTACTTCTTACATGTTGAACTCAAATACCTGTACTTTCTACTTCTTACATGTTGAACCAAATACCTGTACTTTCTACTTCTCACATGTTGAACTCAAATACCTGTACTTTCTACTTCTTACATGTTGAACTCAAATACCTGTACTTTCTACTTCTTACATGTTGAACTCAAATACCTGTACTTTCTACTTCTTACATGTTGAACTCAAATACCTGTACTTTCTACTTCTCTACATGTTGAACTCAAATACCTGTACTTTCTACTTCTTACATGTTGAACTCAAATACCTGTACTTTCTACTTCTCTACATGTTGAACTCAAATACCTGTACTTTCTACTTCTTACATGTTGAACTCAAATACCTGTACTTTCTACTTCTCACATGTTGAACTCAAATACCTGTACTTTCTACTTCTTACATGTTGAACACAAATACCTGTACTTTCTACTTCTTACATGTTGAACTCAAATACCTGTACTTTCTACTTCTTACATGTTGAACTCAAATACCTGTACTTTCTACTTCTCACATGTTGAACTCAAATACCTGTACTTTCTACTTCTCACATGTTGAACTCAAATACCTGTACTTTCTACTTCTCACATGTTGAACTCAAATACCTGTACTTTCTACTTCTCTACATGTTGAACTCAAATACCTGTACTTTCTACTTCTTACATGTTGAACTCAAATACCTGTACTTTCTACTTCTCTCATGTTGAACTCAAATACCTGTACTTTCTACTTCTCTACATGTTGAACTCAAATACCTGTACTTTCTACTTCTTACATGTTGAACTCAAATACCTGTACTTTCTACTTCTCACATGTTGAACTCAAATACCTGTACTTTCTACTTCTTACATGTTGAACTCAAATACCTGTACTTTCTACTTCTTACATGTTGAACTCAAATACCTGTACTTTCTACTTCTTACATGTTGAACTCAAATACCTGTACTTTCTACTTCTCACATGTTGAACTCAAATACCTGTACTTTCTACTTCTCACATGTTGAACTCAAATACCTGTACTTTCTACTTCTCACATGTTGAACTCAAATACCTGTACTTTCTACTTCTCTACATGTTGAACTCAAATACCTGTACTTTCTACTTCTTACATGTTGAACTCAAATACCTGTACTTTCTACTTCTCTACATGTTGAACTCAAATACCTGTACTTTCTACTTCTCTCATGTTGAACTCAAATACCTGTACTTTCTACTTCTTACATGTTGAACACAAATACCTGTACTTTCTACTTCTTACATGTTGAACTCAAATACCTGTACTTTCTACTTCTTACATGTTGAACTCAAATACCTGTACTTTCTACTTCTTACATGTTGAACTCAAATACCTGTACTTTCTACTTCTCACATGTTGAACTCAAATACCTGTACTTTCTACTTCTCACATGTTGAACTCAAATACCTGTACTTTCTACTTCTCTACATGTTGAACTCAAATACCTGTACTTTCTACTTCTTACATGTTGAACTCAAATACCTGTACTTTCTACTTCTCTCATGTTGAACTCAAATACCTGTACTTTCTACTTCTCTCATGTTGAACTCAAATACCTGTACTTTCTACTTCTCTCATTTCCCAAACAGCTGGTTCCTTTAGTCTGAATGTGTGTCTGGTGCGTGATCATTATTCTTTAGAGTCACTGCGTGCCTATTGGTTGGAACACGATCCGTGTATCCATCACTTCCTGGTCTTCTCTAAAGAAGAGGGACCAATGGAAACGTTGTCATGTTGCCGTTGGTCACCATGGAAACATTCATTAGCTAACAATGACATTATTGTTCTATTAATATAAAGGGAGGTCAGGTACTCTTTAAAGCAGCTGCTAGCTATGGGTACTTTTGACTGAAGTACACTTCAAAGCCTCTTTACTTTGACTTGAGTAAACAAGATTAGTCAGTACTTCTACTTTCACCAGAGTATTTTTAAACACGAATATCTGTACTTCTACTTGAGTAACGGATGTGTGTACTGTTGCTATCTCCGCCCTTCTGCATGAGAGACAGAGTGACCTCTCCACGCTGTGTGAGGGAGACGGTATATGTTCATATATAATGTAAGAGCAGAGCGGTAACTCACTGTGACAGCTTGTCACTAACGGTCACTGCTCAACACACTCCCACCTACATCCTGCAGGACCCGACAAAAAGCCACTTAATAACCCCCATGTTGACACCTGTCCTAAACCCAGTGCGACCCCACGCCTGTTCAAGAGCTTAAAATGTGAGGAGGTTCAAATAGCTTTAAAGTTCTGGAAAATCATGTTGGAAATTATCTTTACAAAGGCTCCATTATACTTCTGTGGTTTTCTCTTTCCTGTAGTGTATGTGTTTTATATGTTTTAGTGCATGTAAATGGTCTGCAAAGGCTCAAATCCACAGGGAGTTTATCTCACACACACACACACACACACACACTGAAACGCCTCCATTGGACTCCTTTGTTTACTTTCGTAACATAATGACATCACTATAAAACACTTGCGCTTCTATTGGCTAGCGTTCAAACACATTGTACGTGATGAACAATGGCTAAGGGGCGGGACATCTCTAAGCGGTTGACCAATCACAACAGAGCCGGCCAGCTAACCAATCAGAGCAGACTGGGCTCTGGTTTAAGACAGAGGGTGCAAAGAGGTGCTGCAGCACAGACAGTATGAGAACAATAAAGAGCTTTTTGAACATTAAATCATGGAGACATGTAGAGACACTACATACTGATATACACCTGAACATCAGCAGGAGAGGACTCTTTAAAGTAGAGACACTACATACTGATATACACCTGAACATCAGCAGGAGAGGACTCTTTAAAGTAGAGACACTACATACTGATATACACCTGAACATCAGCAGGAGAGGACTCTTTAAAGTAGAGACACTACATACTGATATACACCTGAACATCAGCAGGAGAGGACTCTTTAAAGTAGAGACACTACATACTGATATACACCTGAACATCAGCAGGAGAGGACTCTTTAAAGAGACACTACATACTGATATACACCTGAACATCAGCAGGAGAGGACTCTTTAAAGTGGAGACACTAAATACTGATATACACCTGAACATCAGCAGGAGAGGACTCTTTAAAGTAGAGACACTACATACTGATATACACCTGAACATCAGCAGGAGAGGACTCTTTAAAGTGGAGACACTACATACTGATATACACCTGAACATCAGCAGGAGAGGACTCTTTAAAGTAGAGACACTACATACTGATATACACCTGAACATCAGCAGGAGAGGACTCTTTAAAGTGGAGACACTACATACTGATATACACCTGAACATCAGCAGGAGAGGACTCTTTAAAGTAGAGACACTACATACTGATATACACCTGAACATCAGCAGGAGAGCACTCTTTAAAGTAGAGACACTACATACTGATATACAGCTGAACATCAGCAGGAGAGGACTCTTTAAAGTAGAGACACTACATACTGATATACACCTGAACATCAGCAGGAGAGGACTCTTTAAAGTAGAGACACTACATACTGATATACAGCTGAACATCAGCAGGAGAGGACTCTTTAAAGTAGAGACACTACATACTGATATACACCTGAACATCAGCAGGAGAGCACTCTTTAAAGTAGAGACACTACATACTGATATACAGCTGAACATCAGCAGGAGAGGACTCTTTAAAGTAGAGACACTACATACTGACATACACCTGAACATCAGCAGGAGAGGACTCTTTAAAGTAGAGACACTACATACTGATATACACCTGAACGTCAGCAGGAGAGGACTCTTTAAAGTAGAGACACTACATACTGATATACACCTGAACATCAGCAGGAGAGGACTCTTTAAAGTAGAGACACTATATACTGACATACACCTGAACATCAGCAGGAGAGGACTCTTTAAAGTAGAGACACTACATACTGATATACACCTGAACATCAGCAGGAGAGGACTCTTTAAAGTAGAGACACTACATACTGATATACACCTGAACATCAGCAGGAGAGGACTCTTTAAAGTAGAGACACTACATACTGATATACACCTGAACATCAGCAGGAGAGGACTCTTTAAAGTAGAGACACTACATACTGATATACACCTGAACGTCAGCAGGAGAGGACTCTTTAAAGTAGAGACACTACATACTGATATACACCTGAACATCAGCAGGAGAGGACTCTTTAAGTGACTCAAATTAAGTATTTTGTATGAAATATTCCGTATCAAAAGAAAATGTTAAAATGCCAACAGAAATCATGAGGAGAAGAAGAATAGATAGTCTCCTTGGGTGTGGTTGTATGAACTCGCTGTCCTTCTGACGCCACTGGAAAAAAATCACCCAGCAAATTTAATTTGACTTTTAAATCCCAACATAATTTAAGACAGAAAAGGAGGATTTAAGAGAGACACAGAGTGATGTGATGGTAGAGAGGAGGCATGGCGGAGCGAGGAACAAACAGAACAAAATATAGAGAGAGATTGTAATAAATGGTGATAGTGTTATATTTTAAAACCCTGAGGGGACAGGGCACAGCTGCAGAGAGAAAGCAGAGAAAGAGGAAGTGTGTGCGTGTGTGTGCGTGTGTGTGTGTGTGTGTGTGTGTGTGTGTGTGTGTGTGTGTGTGTGTGTGTGTGTGTGTGTGTGTGTGTGTGTGTGTGGACTAGCATTACTATCCTTGTGGGGACCTAAATCTGTTTACATAGTCACGTGTGGGGACCCGCCTCCCTTATGGGGACAAATTGGAGGTCCCCATGAGGGGGATCATTAATTTTAGGGTGAAGACTTGGTTAGGGTTAGGGTTAGGCATGTGTTGGTTATGGATAAGGTTAGGATAAGTCTCTAGGAAATGCATGTAAGTCAATGTAATGTCCCCTGAAGTGATGTATACATGGTTTGTGTGTGTGTGTGTGTGCGTGCGTGCGTGCGTGTGTGTGTGTGTGTGTGTGTACAAATATCAGGCCTACATGACCATCCCATTAAATAAATCAAGGTAAATGAACACGGAGGAGCACGTTAACAAGGAAGCGATAAATCTAAAGACATCCAGCCATAAAAAAGCCATGAATCTTTATTGCACGTCAGCATTTATCATGATGTCTAACCAACACTGTGAGTGACAGAATAGCAAGTGCAGCACAAAGCTGAGAGACACCATAGCAAACATTGACATATACGACATATATATTTCTTAAAAGACATTTAAAATCTCGAGTTTTAATCGCCATAAACCAAAAATACCAAATCTTTGTCGGCCAGGATTGTTGTTTTTACTTAAATAGGGTGAAAGCTGAGAAAAGATGGCCGAGAAAATATACTACTAAAATACGTATGTAATCACTGTCGAAGACAAGAGCGACAAGAAAACAGCAGAGAAGTAACGGGGCAGAAACCCTCCTTTTTACCCAGCGGTCCAGACATAGACATCAAACGGCGACACATGTTCAGTGTGCAGTTCCTTTGGCATCAGGGCAGGATATCGAGATACTCTCCAAGCTTTGACATCATGCAGTGAGCTACTTTTAAAGCAAGCAACGATGTTTTCAAATCTGTAATCAAAAAGCTCCTCAAAAACGCTATCGAAGCGGTTCCTGCCGTTGCTACGTCAGTTCAAACGGTAACAACGGACTACTTTTCTTAGCGGATGCATGTCAATTTAAATCAATACATACAACTATTTTATAAATCAATAAAAACATTTTCCAAATTCATAAAAGCATTTCAATTAATATTGGGAGTCATGTCGTTATTTTGTTGAGAATGTGGCCGTGTAATAAGCGGGATAATGTGCAGCGACTTGGCCGTTATGGGGAAAAGAACAATGCAAATCAGGATCCCGACGCGAAGCCAAACTGTATACAGTTCAATCGAACAGACTTCTTTGTGCAGATGTGAGCGACCTTAAAGGGTAGGTAATTCACTTCAGAAACACTTGTTGTTATATTCCATGGAATGCTCTTAACATCCCGATAGCAGTGAATACATTAAATGCTTTGACTGTAGAGAACCGCAGTGACACGTCCTAAAACCCGGAAGTGAGTTAGCATTTTTACCACTTCCGGTTCCTTCGACAAAAAGCAATCTCTCCATAGGATTTTGGAATAGCTCCAAATAAGGTCTGTGGTCGAGACACATTGAAGAGACGGATCACGTTTTGTTCTACGACATTAAATCCATCAGCAGTGACCCCACTCATTTCTGAAGAGTTGACGCGTCTGAAAAACAATGGTTGCTTCCAAGTGGCTGAATAGGACTACAGAAGTTGTTCGGGCCGTTGTACGTCATTACGCCGAATACGTAAACTCTCCTCTAAGTTTGTTTGCCCTGTTCTGCTTGAAAGCAAGTCCCTGCCTCCTGCAGAGTGTTCAAACAAACGCTTCAACTTGTTCCATTTTGAATCTGTGTGTTTGAATATGGATCTGAAGTCGGCGTGACATTGAAGCAGCGACCCTGCTGTAGTTCCTTTATAGCATAACGTTAGCATTTTGCTTCTGGCGACTAGATTTATGATTAGAAACTGATAAAAGTAGGATAGACATGTGGAGATTATCCGGCTGAACAAAACGTGATCCGTTTCTTAAATGTGTCTCGTCCACAAACCTTATTTCCAGCTATTTTCCAAAATCCTATGGAGAAATTGCATTGCGTTTTGACGAAGGAACCGGAAGGAGTTTACTTCCTGGTTTTTAGGACGCGTCACTGCGGTTCTCTATAGAGTGGCGAAGTCCCTCCTTTCCTCCATGGGACCTTATTTAGGAAAAGCTATGCATTGAAGTCAATGGAGAGAGAAAGATTATCTTTCGATCCCGTTTGAATTGTGCCACGAATTACACATATGATGTTTGTCAATTTAAAAGATAATTTTGCAAGTCAAACAAATTAAAACGTCTCGTAAAACTGTGAAGTAACACTTTTTTTTATGTGAAACCGCTCAATGAACTACATCTCCCGTCTCGCTCCAACACCAAGACGGCCGTCACTTTCGCACATTTCACTTCTTTCTTTCAGAACGAGGCGGAAAGTATTAAAAGAGGTGGAAATCACTGCAAGTCTGGGCGCGTTGAGAGCTGTACACACACAAGGGGAGTGAGTCGGTTCGTGAGAGCCAGCATGCGGGACCGGGACTCTGGGATTTGTAGTCTTTCTAGTTGCGTATTTTTCATAGTCTTATATTTCAACAGTTTTACGAAAAACTGTGACTTTTTTGACTTGGACAAACATCATATGTGTAATTCGTGGCACAATTCAAACGGGATCGAGAGATAATCTTTCTTTGACTTTGCATCTCTATAAATACAATGGAAGCCGTAGCGCTGTAAAAAGCACGACCAATCATCTGAGCCGGCTAAAGTAACTGGATGGCCTACCTGCCTGTCAGTCTTCCATCTGTGCACAAACTTATCTCGTGCCCTCATTGGTCATATGCGCGTTCGTGTGTGTTGGGGGAGGGGCTCTGTGAGGAAGTGGCAGATTTTTTCTGGCTGTGTATTTTCAAATTCTAGCGATCTCGAGCTGGTTTCTCCAAAATGACCTACCCCACCTTTAACAACGGTCAATAAGTGCTTGACAGCGGTCTGTCTGTTCTGGATTAACGTGTCACGTGTTCTGAATTGACCAATCAGAATAGAGTATTCAACTAAGCCATGTAATAAAATGTAGTAACTACTTTAAGTGCACTTATGGAGGAACATAACTCGTGTGAGAAAATGTTGATATACTTCACCAAGGAACAGGCAAGAGAAAGATTTTTTATTAAGTGCATTTCAACACGAGGCAATTCAAAATACTTTCCAACAAAACATAACAATGATTATGTAAAAAGGCCACTCATTAACCCCTGTGCTGTGTGTTGTTACAGCTTTTAACCCAACTTTATTCCTATTACCACAAGTTTTATTTTATTTCTCAGTAAAAAAATGCAAAAATGTTGAATGATTTCACAAAAAAAGACCCCAGATGCTATACATTGGAATAAAACCCCAAACCTGATGAAAGTGATCATAATTATTTCTCGTGGAAATAGTAGTATACTGTACAAGTAAACATGTTATTTTTCCGGCACTAAAATAAAGCTTTAACTCCACATAAAAACATTTAGGAACGGGTCAAATGTGGTTAAAAAGCCAAGAGAATACAAGTTAAAGTAGAATAAGACAGGTATAAAATACACAACTATAACTTACAGTGCAGCGACTGATATGAATAGTTATTTGATTTAATAAAGATAAGTCTTCAGCTTTGATTTAACGCTTATGTTGTGTTGTTATGTTTCAAGTTAAAATTATATAATAACTACGCTCTAGTTTGTTTTATGGGAACCAGGCTTCATGATGTCCTCCACAGCAGCTATATAAACACTGCAAAACTTTTGACAGTCTGAAGGTCTCTAAAAACAAAGTGTATAATTTGGTGTTGGGGTCTGAGGAGACCCAGCAGAATTGTTTTGGGTGACTCGAGGTCAAATTTGGCCCAATCAAGAATCATCTTAGACTTTAGACACCCCTCCCCCCCTCCCCTCCCTTCATACACTGTAACAATAATTTTTCGGAACATGCACCTGGTCTCCCCTCCCCCCACGGGAACTCCACCTTTCTCAAAGAATATGTGCACTAACATTTGAACCTCCTGAACTCACGCATATGCATGTGATGTGTTTTGGGGCCTTAACATTAAATTAGGTCCAGGATTGTACGGTTATGAATCCATTATAAGTTAGTTATGATGTAGTTAAAACAATATTGGATGATAGTCATTTTTCTTTTGTGTTTTGGACTGAGATAAATCATGGGTCACAATGTACCCGCGAACACCATGAACGGTATCAGCTTTTGAAAACAACACAAGGGTTAAAGGAAATTAGTTGCATTTTTCTGGGAGTTTGTTCCCAATCGAAAACCTGAACGCTGCTTTACCGTGATTACTTTACATTGCACTGTAACTTTCATTATTGTATTTTAAACCTGTTTTCGTGTATTTTAGATGTATTTTCTCCAGTTCGGAGGTCCTTACAGCGGCTTCCTGTCCGTCACAGAGTTGATTCCAAAAATACTGTTGCTGGTTCATTCAGGTCAAACAAGCTCCCAGAAACCTGCAGGTCCGCTGCAACTCTACTTTTAAATCCAGGCTGAAGCCGTTACGTTACGCCCACGGAGCCGTTACGTTTGGACCAATCCGCGGACTTCCTCACACACACACACACACACACACTCGGTAGGACGTTGCGAGGCTCGCTGCTGCGAGGAGCGGGACACTGTGAGCTGGCTGGGCACACACACAAACTTCCAGCCAGGCTGCGGGTGTGTGGGTGTGTGTGTTTCGGGCTGGGTTTCGCTGTCTCGCAGACGGCCACTGGGCTCACAGGGAGGGGGGGAGGAGCTCCAACAAGCCGTTTAGGACAGAGAGAATACAGACTATACAGAGATGCTGTGAGAAACCAAAGTGAGTTTGGAAAATTGCACAATGTACATTTATTTTAGTAGACCTCAACAATGGAATTATGATCAGTAGAAATGGCCACGACACGGGACCTTTAATGTGAAATGTGTGTAAAACAATTTACTTATTTGCCTTGTGTTGACAGGTGCTGTATACATAAACGTGCCTTCTTGTTAGCCATCGAACACTTGGATATTTCAGTCTGGACCAAAGTGCTGGACTAGCAGTTTGTTGCATGTGAATTTAAATCTATATAATTATAGATTTCCTTCAGAGTTTTCTCCAGGGCAGGGCAGGAGAGAAAATGGAGTTTGGGAGGAAGAGATGAGAAGAGAAAATCATGTTAGGAAAAAAAGCGAAGACAAAGAGAGTGTGTGATAGAGGAATCATTAGTGAGAGCAGAGAGGGTCTGCTGGGAATCGTTCGGGTGAGAGAACATTTTCTGCTTCTCGGAAGTTTGTGTGAAACCAAATTACTGAAGACAACAGAATTACAGACGCAGACGTTCAAGGGGGGGATACAAAAACGAGAAACGAGCACAAGACAAGAGACTGAAATGAAAATTATACTGAGAGTGATTTGAGTTTTCTCCTGCTTTATATTCAAAGCAGGAGAAACAGAGAGTGAAATCATAACGTTTGTCCACCGATAAATACATTAGTGTATTTTAGTTTAACTGTTTTCATTAAAGAGGACTCACTTTAGTTTCAGGTGTATATCAGTGTGTAGTGTCTCTACTTTAAAGAGTCCTCTCCTGCTGATGTTCAGGTGTATATCAGTGTGTAGTGTCTCTACTTTAAAGAGTCCTCTCCTGCTGATGTTCAGGTGTATATCAGTGTGTAGTGTCTCTACTTTAAAGAGTCCTCTCCTGCTGATGTTCAGGTGTATATCAGTATGTAGTGTCTCTACTTTAAAGAGTCCTCTCCTGCTGATGTTCAGGTGTATATCAGTGTGTAGTGTCTCTACTTTAAAGAGTCCTCTCCTGCTGATGTTCAGGTGTATATCAGTATGTAGTGTCTCTACTTTAAAGAGTCCTCTCCTGCTGATGTTCAGGTGTATATCAGTATGTAGTGTCTCTACTTTAAAGAGTCCTCTCCTGCTGATGTTCAGGTGTATATCAGTATGTACTGTTTCTACTTTAAAGAGTCCTCTCCTGCTGATGTTCAGGTGTATATCAGTGTGTAGTGTCTCTACTTTAAAGAGTCCTCTCCTGCTGATGTTCAGGTGTATATCAGTATGTAGTGTCTCTACTTTAAAGAGTCCTCTCCTGCTGATGTTCAGGTGTATATCAGTGTGTAGTGTCTCTACTTTAAAGAGTCCTCTCCTGCTGATGTTCAGGTGTATATCAGTATGTAGTGTCTCTACTTTAAAGAGTCCTCTCCTGCTGATGTTCAGGTGTATATCAGTGTGTAGTGTCTCTACTTTAAAGAGTCCTCTCCTGCTGATGTTCAGGTGTATATCAGTGTGTAATGTCTCTACTTTAAAGAGTCCTCTCCTGCTGATGTTCAGGTGTATATCAGTATGTAGTGTCTCTACTTTAAAGAGTCCTCTCCTGCTGATGTTCAGGTGTATATCAGTATGTAGTGTCTCTACTTTAAAGAGTCCTCTCCTGCTGATGTTCAGGTGTATATCAGTATGTACTGTTTCTACTTTAAAGAGTCCTCTCCTGCTGATGTTCAGGTGTATATCAGTGTGTAGTGTCTCTACTTTAAAGAGTCCTCTCCTGCTGATGTTCAGGTGTATATCAGTATGTAGTGTCTCTACTTTAAAGAGTCCTCTCCTGCTGATGTTCAGGTGTATATCAGTGTGTAGTGTCTCTACTTTAAAGAGTCCTCTCCTGCTGATGTTCAGGTGTATATCAGTATGTAGTGTCTCTACTTTAAAGAGTCCTCTCCTGCTGAGACAGAGAGACAGACAGTGAGACAGACAGTGAGACAGATAGAGAGACAGAGAGACAGATAGTAAGACAGACAGTGAGACAGATAGAGAGACAGTGAGACAGACAGTGAGAAAGATAGAGAGACAGATAGAGAGACAGTCAAACAGACAGTGAGACAGATAGATACAGACTGTGAGATGGATAGAGAGACAGATAGAGAGACAGACAGTGAGACAGGCAGTGAGACAGATAGAGAGACAGACAGTGAGACAGATAGAGAGACAGATAGAGAGACAAACAGAGAGACAGATAGAGAGACAGATAGAGAGACAGATAGAGAGACAAATAGAGAGACAGATAGAGAGACAGATAGATAGACAGATAGAGAGACAAATAGAGAGACAGATAGATAGACAGATAGATAGACAGATAGAGAGACAAATAGAGAGACAGATAGATAGACAGATAGAGAGACAAATAGAGAGACAGATAGAGAGACAGATAGATAGACAGATAGAGAGACAGATAGAGAGACAGACAGTGAGACAGACAGTGAGACAGATAGAGAGACAGATAGAGAGACAGATAGAGAAACAGACAGTGAGACAGACAGTGAGACAGATAGAGAGACAGATAGAGAGACAGATAGAGAGACAGACAGTGAGACGGATAGAGAGACAGATAGAGAGACAGATAGAGAGACAGACAGTGAGACGGATAGAGAGACAGATAGAGAGACAGATAGAGAGACAAACAGGCAGAGCAAACAGACATGAAATAGAAATGAAGAGGAACAGGATCGTACTGTAATCTAATGATGATGATGACTGAGAGCCACAGTGTGTGTGTGTGTGTGTGTGTGTGTGTGTGTGTGTGTGTGTGTGTGTGTGTGTGTGTGCGTGTGTGTGTGTGTGTGTGTGTGCGTGCGTGTGTGCGTGTGTGTGTGTGTGTGTGTGTGTGTGTGTTGACTCTCGCTCTAATTATCTGTCACACACTGAAATGGAATAAGTCCTCAGGGACAGACGTGGAGAGGGAAGACGGAGTGGAGGAAGTGTTCAGTTACGAAACGACCTCCTGGTGCTCCGCTGTCAAAACACACATGAAGCTGACAGACATGCGCCTTCATTTATTCATTTATTCATTATTAATGCGGCGGATTTGAACTAATCTATCTATAAATGAGTAACACTGTGTCCTGTGTCAACACCATGCATTCAGGATTAGATTCCCGTAAAGCTGCATTACACAAAGGAAGAATTACAACGTTAAAGGTCCTGTGTCATGGCCATTTCTACTGATCCTTTGTTGAGGTCGACTAGAATAGATTCACATTGTTCAATGTTCCAAACTCACATTGGTTTCTCACAGGATCTCTGTATAGTCTGTGAATCCACTCTCTGTCCTACACGGCTTGTTGGAGCTCCTCCCCCTCCCTGTGAGCCCAGTGGCCGTCTGCGAGACAGCGCGAAACCCAGCCCGAACACACACACCCGCAGTCTGGCTGGGAGTTTGTGTGTGTTGCCTGCGGTGTCTCGCCGACCCCACACCTGTGAGCCGGCTCACAGTGTCCGCTCCTCGCAACGTCTCGCCGAGTGTGTGTGTGTGTGTGTGTGTGTGTGTGTGAGGAAGTCCGCTGATTGGTCCAAACGTAACGCCTCCACGGACGTAACGTAACATTACGTCACTGTACCCAAGAAGTAAACAATGGAAAAAGAGAAACCTCCAACGAGGCGTTCAGGGGCAGCAGACAGGTCTTCTCTGTGTCAGAGCTCTACTCGCTACAGGGTGCACTTTGAGGGTTTGTGACTGCAGACCGTTCACATGCAGAAACCCTTCATAACACAAGGGGACGGGTGAGAACCGGAGAAGCACGACATGTAACTTTGGCCTGGAGGGTCCTCCTAAACTCATCCAAATCACACTGGTTTTAGCTATTTCCCTCTAGCACACGAAAGCAATTTACCCTGGATTCATGGTGTATAACATGGCAGGGGGGCTTCTAAATCTGGCACAGTTGGTGTTGTGGCAGCCGGATGTGGCACCCCCTCTGTAACTTCAGCCAGAAGGTCATAATCTCACAAGAAGTACACTGGTGTTAGTTATTCCCCTTTACTTTACGCACACACAAGCATTTCACTCTGGATTCATGGTGAATCAAATTAAAGCAGTGCTTCTAAATGTGGCAGAGCTGGCAGGGGGATTTAAATGTATTATTGCAACTCCATGCAGCTTTTTGTGCGTCATGTTTATGGGGAAACATCCGGTCTTTGTCACAAAAACTAAAGAAGGCAATAAGGACAGCATAACAGCACTTTAGCTCATATTAAAAGCTAAGATCAGCGGTGCCCAACCTTTTTCAACTCAGGGCCCACTTAAGAACTTAAAGGTGGGGTAGGTACGTTTCAGAAACCGGCTCGAGATACACTTTTTGTTATATTCCATGGAATGCTCTGAACATCCCGATAGCAATGAATATCTGAAGTGCTTTGACAAAAAATCCATACAAAAAATTCATCTGTGGAAGCCGTGGCGCTGTAAAAAGCTCGACCAATCATGTGAGCCGGCTAAAGTAACTGGACGGCCTACCTGCCTGTCAGCCTTCCATCGGGGCACAGACTTACCTCGTGCTCTCATTGGTCGTGTGCGCGTTCGTGTGTGTTGGAGGAGGGGCTCTGAGAGGAAGTGGCAGATTTTCCCCGGTTGTGTATTTTCAAATTCTACCGATCTCGAGCCGGTTTCTCAAACGTACCTACCCCACCTTTAAGAAAGAAAAAAAAAGTGGCGAAGTCGATAGGGCTTGGCTTGGCAACTGGAAGGTCACCAGTTCAAGTCCCGGCAAGACCAAGTGCTACCGAGGTGTCCCTGAGCAAGGCACCGCTCCCCACACTGCTCCCCGGGCGCCGTTCAAAATGGCTGCTCCTAACACTGGGATGGGTCGAATGCAGAGAAACAATTTCCCCACGAGGGATTAATAAAAGTCCATCTTATCTTATCTAAAAATGTTTCGCGGCCCACATTCAACCATAAACGATACGGAGGCTAAATAGAGTTCTGATTGGTCGATTCAGAACATGTGACACGTTGTTAATCCAGTAGAACAAGTCAAGGACTGGAATGACCGTTGCTAAGGAGGATCAAGAAAGAGAAAGGAAAGGAGGTTCAAATACAAATCCACACAAATCATATGTTTTGCAAATTGTTTGGCGACCCGCAGGCTGGTAACCGCTGGTTTCGATGAACATGCTTTTCTCAATATCCCGTTCCGATCAGACTGAACCGCGCCTCTCAAAGTCCGTGAGAGATCATCGTTGAATTGTTTTTTTCCACCCTGACATTTCCCTCTCTTCACAGTGAGCTCCAACCAGAGCCATGGGGAGTTCCCGGACTGCCGCAGCGAGAGGGAGTCGGGGGGGGAGGCGTCTCTGCTGGTGTCTCCTCTGGTGCTGGCGGGGATCGTTATAGGTCTGGTGCTCTTCCTGTCCTGCGTCACCATCATCGTCGGCAGCCTGCGCAAAGACAGCCGCCTCCGAAACCCTCACCTCCGAGCGAGCTACGGTCAGCATCAACTCTCCTCTACATCAACATGTGTCCCCTCTTCTTCATGTCTCTTCTACATCAACATGTGTCCCCTCTTCTCCATGTCTCTTCTACATCAACATGTGTCCCCTCTTCTTCATGTCTCTTCTACATCAACATGTGTCCCCTCTTCTTCGTGTCTCTTCTACATCAACATGTGTCCCCTCTTCTTCATGTCTCCTCTACATCAACATGTGTCCCCTCTTCTTCATGTCTCTTCTACATCAACATGTGTCCCCTCTTCTTCATGTCTCTTCTACATCAACATGTGTCCCCTCTTCTTCATGTCTCTTCTACATCAACATGTGTCGCCCTCTTCTTCGTGTCTCTTCTACATCAACATGTGTCCCCTCTTCTTCATGTCTCTTCTACATCAACATGTGTCCCCTCTTCTTCATGTCTCCTCTACATCAACATGTGTCCCCTCTTCTTCATGTCTCTTCTACATCAACATGAGTCCCCTCTTCTTCATGTCTCTTCTTCATCAACATGTGTCCCCTCTTCTTCATGTCTCTTCTACATCAACATGTGTCCCCTCTTCTTCATGTCTCTTCTACATCAACATGTGTCCCCTCTTCTTCATGTCTCCTCTACATCAACATGAGTCCCCTCTTCTTCATGTCTCTTCTTCATCAACATGTCTCCCCTCTTCTTCATGTCTCTTCTCATCAACATGTGTCCCCTCTTCTTCATGTCTCTTCTACATCAACATGTGTCTCCTCTTCTTCGTGTCTCTTCTACATCAACATGTGTCCCTTCTTCTTCATGTCTCTTCTACATCAACATGTGTCCCCTCTTCTTCATGTCTCCTCTACATCAACATGTGTCCCCTCTTCTTCATGTCTCTTCTACATCAACATGTGTCCCACATACATACATTTCATTCAGCTGATTACCAAGAAGGTGTCCAACCACAATGAAACATGAATCGTGAGAGTTCACTGGTTTCGTGTCCCCGCAGGTCTGGATGGTTTCTCCTACGGAGGCTCAGTGGGAGAGCTGAGATCGACCTGCTTAGAAGATTTCCCTCCGGGTTTAGACTTTGATTCGTACAGAGAGACTTTGTCCCAGGTCAACAGCTTCTACCCCGACTCCCCACCACGGTAAGTACTACTTTAAATGTTTAAACAATCTGAAGCCTGCCGTCACAACACGCATGAAACCGACAGACATGCTTTTCATTCATTCATTATTAATATGGTAGATTTGAACTCATATCTAAAGTTGAGTCGTCCACCATGCATTAATGATTACATTCCCTTACAGGCGCATTAAAAAAAGTAAGATTTACATCATTAAGATACATTTTAAAGCGTTCTAAATCAAACCGTCTGTCCTCACCCGACACCAGCTATGTGTTATCAAGCAACTCGTCCTTGTTGCCAATGATGTCAAAAGTCAAATCTAAAAAACGACCTCGTTTCCCCGACTTGTCTCTGTCCTCTCGCTCGATAATCCGTTTATTGGGGAGTATGTCTTCCTCTGGTGCAGCGCTAAACGTTAGAGCGCTTTCTGTTTGTTGTGTACGAGGAAGAAAGAGTTCGCTAAAAGGCCAATGTCACGGTGTTTTTGATCTAAATGTCAGCCGGTCTAATTGGCAACTTTAATAATTCACATACATCCCTCCCCTGCTGTGTGTGGGTGTGTGTGTGCGTGCGTGTGTGCGTGCGTGCATGCATGCGTGGGTCCTAGCATTACTATACTTATGGGGACCTAAATATGTTTACACAGTCACGTGTGGGGACTGGCCTCCCTTATGGGGACAAAATGGAGGGGCATCATTAATTTTAGGGTGAAGACTTGGTTAGGGTTAGGGTTAGGCATGTGTTGGTTATGGTTAAGGTTAGGATAAGTCTCCAGGAAATGCATGTAAGTCAATGTAATGTCCCCTGAAGGGATGTATACATGGTATGTATACATGGTGTGTGTGTGTGTGTGTGTGTGTGTGTGTGTGTGTGTGTGTGTGTGTGTGTGTGTGTGCTTCCCCTTGCTCTGCCTTGGAGTCATCCAATCACTTTACCCCCAAATGAATCGATCAGAGTTTGGATAGCATCTTATCTTTTCTATTTGTTCATTAAAAGAGAGTTCATTTACTGACTCAGAAAAGTGTGTGTGACTTTCTGATGTCCCGGTCATTTCAAAACTTTAGGACTTTCGGCATCGATGTAAATGAAATTAAAAGGAACTCTAAGGAAAACACACATTCGAGATGCCTATTCTTCACTAGGGTTGAACCGGACAGCAGGATGTTGGGACTGAACCTGCTATGTTCTAAAACCAGTGCATTATCCTTACGATGCATTATCTGTGGAGGGCTTACACCTGGTCAGCAGCGGGGGATTTGTTTGCTCCGGTGTTTAAGTAAAGCTTTGTGCTGCAGGACCTTTATGTGGGCCAAGAAAATGTTCCCATCACAGCTCCCATAATGCACCACAATGTTTACGATAAACACGCACATCCTGATTAATAGCAGCACGGGGTAGAAACCGTAACATCGTGTTTTAAAACATCGTTCATTTTAGAAATTGTAATTGAACTGATTATCTGTGTTTGTTTGTACACTTTAAACTAAGAGTTAAGGTGTGAGAAACAACATGTAAACAAGGGTGAAAGTCAACGGTCCCTCGACAGGAAATGTAATTCATGTTTTGATTGTTCCTTATTAAAGGTTTAAAGGATGATCGTTTTTAGTTTTCACTTGTAAATTACATCAGATGAGCTGGTTGCTCATGTTTGCTTATGTCTATGTGGCGATAGTGTGTGTGTACGTACGTAGGTGTGTTGACGTGAGAAAGAATAGCCAATGCAGTGTTTCCCACAGAATTTGATTCTATTTGTGGCGGCACCGCCCCCCCCGGCAAGAAAAGCCAAAGGCCCCTTAACCTATTCGGGTGGCCCACGTATCTGTTAGAGAGATATTTCTGGCTTACTCCTAAGTGTCAAAGAATAATTCTTCCTTACTCCTAAGATATTTAACCTTACCTGCCTGTTGACATTTACGACCAACCCTAAGTCTGTTATCTGTCTTAAGGAATGGGAAGTCTCAGCTATTGTTGACATTACCAGTTGTATGAGCGGTCAACTCTCGGTCACAGAACCAAAGAGTCAGATAAGGTGATTCAGTGCTTCCCGGTGGACACGTATACCTTCCCCCAACATGTGGGTGGACTCTCTGTAAACTAGTTAAAGGGTCTACCGAGATGCGAGGCTGATGAGATGTGACATGGCAACCCACCCGTGCAGTCAGAACCTTTGACTGCGTGACTTGTGATGTGAATTTCTCCGGCCGATGCTTGTATTAAATCTCAGTGTTTGACATCAGAACTCCAGCTCGTCCCGTGTCTCCTTCATGAGTCGGTGACTCCCACTGCATTGCTGCACAGAAGTTTCCTCCACAGTATCCACCCCCCCCTCAAATAAGAAAATACATGCAAGTTCATGGCTACTGTAGACAACGTTCTTGTTGCTCTGTGTGTTGCGTTGTTAATGAGTGAGGATCTGTGGGGTTTATTCTCCCAAAAACATAATTTACAATTTAGACGCCTTATTCCAAAGCGACTTACGATGACCAATTACAGGGACATTCTCCCTGGAGTAACCAAGGGCTAAGTGCCTTAGTCAAGGGCACACTCGTAGTGGTGTTCCAGGTGGGATTTGAACTCGCAACCTTCCGATCATCAGCCCACCTCGCTATCCATTAGACCACCAAAAAAGAAAAACATGATAACAAAAAAATATATCTATATTATTTATTTTTAATGAGATCCATTTGTGGCGGACGATATTTAATTGTGTTGGCCCGCCACCAATAAATCAATGTATGGGAAACACTGCAAAGCTAACGCTAATGCTAATACGTTTCTAATAAAACAAAGACGAAGAAACACGAGATGAAGACTTGGTTAGGGTTAGGGTTAGGCATGTGTTGGTTAAGGTTAGGATAAGTCTCTAGGAAATGCATGTAAGTCAATGTAATGTCCCCTGACGTGATGTATACATGGCGTGTGCGTGTGTGTGTGTGTGTGTGTGTGTGTGTGTGTGTGTGTGTGTGTGTGTGTGAGCCACAGATGGTTGAGAGACACTCACACTTCTCAGATCAACAGCTCACCTACTGAGACTGTGAACGTTACACTTCCGACACAAACACACACTGTCAGAAAACAAACACACACACACACACACACACACGATAGTAAAGAACACAGATACACACACTCTCTCGTCTCCAAAGACAACTCACGGAGGAGCTGCTCACCTGTGGAGACGGAGAGCTTCTGCTTCCTCTCAGGGAGAAGCTGGACAAGCTTTGGCACACACACACACACACACACACACACACACTTATAAACACACACACACACACAGGCACACACTTATAAACACACACTCCTTGCTTTCCCATTTGTGTCGCATAATAATATCAGGGTGTAGGTAAATGTAACCTGATAAACTGATGCATGCATTGCCATAATGTTGGAAAAAAGTATACATTTAAAGAGGCATAATAATTCAATAGCTCACAGTGCAGACACATGCCAGCTTATATACACTAACACACACACACACACACACACTAACACACACGCTCACACAGAGACCATATGCTCTGTGCTGTAGCAGACAGCGTCACAACTGATGCATGAACTCATGCCAGAGGTCCTCCTTTAATAATGACCTGTGTGCTTCTGACCTGACGGCAAAATATCAGAACTGAGAGATCTTTCAATCGTCCCAGAGCGGGGAAATGTACACGTGTAGCAACTAACATATTAAATAAAGCAGACATGCAGGTAAAGAAGTCCAGAATCCACTCATGTTATATATTTTATTCTGAAAAGTGTATTTATATAAAGTATACTTTGATATGGGGGTGGCCGATATTGAAAAATATGTTATCCCGATATTTTCAGGCAGTATCACGATAGACGATATATATCACGATATTTTTTCATGTCGGTTATTATGGTTATTTTTCAAGTTACTTAACAGAACACACTACGGTAACAGACCAACATAGCATTTCAAGCTGGTTTTATTTCAGAAATGAATCCCTGAATGAACAAGTGAGCAGTGAACATCAATAAACATGAAAAGGAGGGTAAAACATAACTAAGTAAAACATAAAACATCAATGAGGAAAAGTCAGTGCCAAACAATTAGAATGTAAACTTTAGACTTGAAGTGCAATAAAAGACTTTAGCATAACTGAAGGGAAAAACCTAAAACGCCACAGCGTCAGTTTTGTCTTCCCACCGCTTGCTAGTCTTTCCATCAGGAGCCCCTTGATGAAATGCCTGCCCTATGGTTGCTCGCTGCAAAGAAAGGGGGCGGAGACTTTGGGAGCGTGTCAAACAACTCGGACTGCAGAGGTGCGCTGACATTGTGAAATCGATCGGGCTTGATATATGGTGAAATTAAAATCAGTAGGTGAGGCTGGGGGAGCGGGAGCGGAAGAGGCTCTCCGTCCGCTGTGCCGCGCACGGAGAGCCTCTTCCCCTCCCGCTATTTTTTTTTATATCACGATAGGACGATATCTCTGAAAAAGCATATCGTGGAGACCTAATATCGTCACGACGATATATATCGTCATATCGCCCACCCCTACTTTGATGCCAATATGTTTGTGAGTGATTTTACCTAAGTATGATTTGGATGCAGGAAAAAGTGTTAACTTATAAATATTAAGTTATTAAGTGTCATCTTACATGATGAAAACAAAGACATCCGTCTGAACAGAAGCAGTCGTGTTCCTCCCAGCAGAGAATCTCAAAGGAGAGACATTATTTTCACTCAGCCACACCTCGCTAACACACTCACACCAATAGAACACACACAAGTGTAAAACCCCACACTCATTATAGCGTGAGGCTTCTGAAGACACACACACACACACACACACAGAGTAGAAGGCCGCAGGGAGGCGAGGAGCTTGAGGGAGTTTCAGTGTGTAACAACACCTCTGAAACACCCGACACACACACACACACACACTCCCCTCACTCCACTTTTCACCTCTATATACCCCCTGTTGACATATTTGCTCAAGGTCAGTTTTCCCAAAGCAACAGAAAATTATCAGAATAAATATTTTAAAAAGGTCCCTGGAAATGCGGGTTCCATACAAATTAAATTGAAATACATTAAAAATACAATTATATTACATTAAAAAAATAAAAAGGAATAGAACATTCAATTAAATACTATTTAATTATGTACAAGCAGAATTTGGGTTTCCATGATTAAATCCTCCAATCCTCAAAAAACCTGGTCTTGATCCCCCCTCCCTCACTAATTACCGCCCCATCTCCAACCTACCATTCCTCTCAAAAACTCTTAAACGCATTGTAGCTAAACAAATTTACTGCCATCTCCAAACCAACCAGCTTTACGAACCCCTTCAGTCAGGATTTCGTCCTCAACACAGTACAGAAACTGCACTCGTCAAAGTCCTCAATGACCTCCTCACCTCTGCTGACACTGGTTCCCTCAATATTCTCATCCTCCTCGACCCGAGTGCAGCCTTCGATACCGTGAGCCACAACATCCTGCTCACCCGACTCTGGGACATTGGTATTGAAGGTATTGCACTCAGATGGCTCCAGTCCTACCTCACTGAACGATCCCACTTCATCTCCCTCCCCAACCACAGCTTCAGTCACCCAAGGCGTTCCTCAAGGATCAGTACTTGGCCCCCTCCTCTTCATCATTTACATCCTTCCCCTCGGTCAGATACTCCGCCACTTCAACCTGGACTTCCACTGCTATGCTGATGACAGTCAGATGTACCTCAGCACCAAATCCCTCCATAACCCACCCCTTACCCACATCGACTCCTGTCTGACAGCTATTAAAACTTGGATGCAACATAACCTCCTCAAACTGAACAGCAACAAAACAGAACTCCTCCTAATCGGCTCCAAATCCACCCTCAGCAAGGTCACTAACATAACACTCACCATCCATGGCACCATTGTTTCCCCCTCCAATCAGGCACGCAACCGTGGCGTAATCTTTGACCCCACCCTCTCCCTCGAACCTCACATCCGCCATACAGTCAAAACCTCATTTTTCCACCTCTGCAATATTGCAAAAATCCGACCCTCTCTCACCTGCCCCGCAGCCGAACGACTAATCCATGCCTTCATTTCCTCTCGCCTTGACTACTGCAGCTCACTTCTTTACGGCATCAGCACTACATCCCTCAACAGACTGCAACGGGTTTAAAATGCAGCTGCACGTCTCCTCACGCAGACCAAATCATGGCATCACATCACAGTCCTCAAAGACCTCCACTGGCTTCCTGTCTCCCATCGCATCAACTACAAAGTTCTGGTCCTCACCTACAAAGCACTCCACCATCTGGCCCCCCCTTATCTCACAAACCTTCTCACTCCTTATCAACCCCCACGGTCCCTCAGATCCACCGCAGCCGGACTCCATTCCCACATCCACACTCTGCAGCTTTGGGGACAGAGCCTCCCCCATGACCTCCGTGACTCTGAGTCCCTCACAGTCTTTCAGTCCCGCCTCGAAACACATCTTTTCAACTCTGTCTACCCATAAGCCCCGCCCTCTCAATCAACTTCCTCTTGACAGCCTTTTTATTTATTTTTTATTTTACTATACTTACTTGTTTGCCTGTCCTTGTTTGTCTACCCTCCCTCATACTGTAAAGCGTCTTTGAGTTGTGAAAAGCGCTATATAAATAAAATGCAATATTATTAGTAAATGAAACCACCGCAAGTATACCGGTGTGTCCTTGGGCAAGACACTTCACCTGAACTTGCTCCTGTGGGTATTGTCCACAGTGACCATTGCATGTATGATATGTGTAATGTGTATTTTTAAAGCGCTTTGAGCATCTGGAAAAGCGCTATAATAAATGTAAGGAATTATTATTATTATTACTGTTTAAAATGCAGAACTGAGTTCAAAACTATGTACAATGGTGTTGACAGTAAACACTTTAAAAATAATTAAAGTCTCCTAGTGGGACATGTCATTTGCGGTTAGTAAAAGCTATCAATAACCAACCAGTGATTAACCAATTGAAATGATTAACTATACACACTCACAGCGTTAGAGAGATTAATGTGTGTATAAAAGTAGGGAGAAATGTGTGTGAAGATGAGCAGTGGCCCTCTAGGCTAAAATAGCTTTCTCTTATGCGGGAACACACACTGCACACACACTGCACACACACTCTCACCTCGCTTTGAAATGACTGGCTTGTACACATAGTCACAGGAAGGTGAAGGAGACAGAGAAAGACATAACGACAGAAAGATGAAAGACAGAAGGAAAGAGGGTACGGAATACACACGCACACACACGCACACGCACACACACACACACACACACACACACACTTTAAGCACTGTGCTACCAGACTGATGTTCTGATTGAGTTACTGCTTCCTGCCCCATCGTCATCCACCATCACACACACACACACACACACACACACACTCAATTTGTATAGGTTTCATTCTGTGTGCAAAGGGCAGAGGGAGGCTATACTGCCTTAAACAATTTTGTCTTGGTCATACGTGATGATGAAAGCATACATTTAACAAAACACACACTTTGCAGGATTGGCAGAGGGGCAGGGGCGATGAGAGCAGGGGTTTATGGGAAATGTGGTTGATGGATGAAGACTTGTTGAGCGTTTGTAAATGAGTGGGTATGAAAGGAAAGTGAGACATGAGCTGTTTTTTCCTGTGTTTTTGATACAATAAAAAAAAGTCCTCTTCTCTGAAGATTAGGCTCATTTCTCTTTCTGTACGGTCCCTTGTCAGAGTGGGGAGACATACATCATCACAGAGATGTGACGCAACTACACACTTCAGGGCAATGGGATAGATTTAGACAACTACATAAAGATACCAACTAGGATACTTTAAGGTTGTGTAGGTAAGTTTGGAAACACGCTCGAGTGCGCTAGAATTTTGAAAATACACAACCGGAGAAAATCTGCCACTTCACACAAGCCCCTCCTCCAACACACCGAACGCGCACATGACCAATGAGGGCACGAGATCAGTGGGTGCCCCGAGGAAGGCTGATAGGCAGGTAGGCCGTCCAGTTACTTTAGCCGCACAGATGATTGGTCGTGCTTTCTACAGCGCCAAACGGCCTTCCCCACAGATGACGTGTTTTAATGGATTTGTTGTCAAAGCACTTCAGATATTCATCGCATATCGGACGTTAAGAGCATTCCATGGAATATAACAACAAGTGATCTCTACCGGTTCTCAAACGTACCTACCCCACCCTTTAAGAGGCCTTTATGCTTTGTGAGGGTTTTCGCTTTTCTGTTTATATTAGGGTTTTTTATGCATGTAAATGGTCTGACAAACGCAGGCCGAGAGGACTCTTTAAAGTAGAGACACTACATACTGATATACTGAACATCAGCAGGAGAGGACTCTTTAAAGTAGAGACACTACATACTGATATACACCTGAACATCAACAGGAGAGGACTCTTTAAAGTAGAGACACTACATACTGATATACACCTGAACATCAGCAGGAGAGGACTCTTTAAAGTAGAGACACTACATACTGATACACACCTGAACATCAGCAGGAGAGGACTCTTTAAAGTAGAGACACTACATACTGATATACTGAACATCAGCAGGAGAGGACTCTTTAAAGTAGAGACACTACATACTGATATACACCTGAACATCAGCAGGAGAGGACTCTTTAAAGTAGAGACACTACATACTGATATGAACCTGAAATGTCCTTTTTAAGTTTTATTTTAATGATCTTCTCAATGATCCACAAAAATGGAAACACTGGGTTATAGTTTAATACTATTTTATTATGCTATATGTATGAGTTTTAATTGCATATCCTTAATTATATACTGTGATACCCATAATTGATTCAAATCAAAATCCAAACTTTGAGTAATGTAATAAAAAAAGGGGTTAAAATCCAGAAATTAATGCATTTTCGTAGCAACTGCTTATTTGTTCTGTCTATCTCCTCAGATACGATGAGTGCGTCGGCCCTGGATCGTCTCAGATGTTCCTCCCTACAGACGACCCTCCTCCTTACTCCCTTTTGGACCCCTGTCAGCGGGGCGAGGAACAGGATCCGTCTCCCCAGGATCCGTCTCCAAACTACGGGGAGACTTCAGCCAGCGCCTCCCGGTTCTCCCCCTCTCATTTCCCTCTGGATCGTCAACACATCGCCTCCATTTCCTTCCCGATGGAGGCAGCGCCGCCATACGAGGCCGTTTTGTCCAATCAGCCCCTCCCCCTCATGCCATGTGACCTCTATAAACACCAATCAGAGGTGGCGGCGGACCAGATTTTGTCGGACTTTAATTAATGTGTTGCGTCCACCTGCGCTGTTTGATGTCCCCGGTTGAATTATTACAAACACTGGGAACAAAATGGGTGTCGGGCGCAGCTGTGACTCTAATAAGATTTGACACTTCGTAAAAGGCGGGAAAGTCGCTCAACGGACTGGAAAGAAGCTCCGGTTTTCAGGAGGAAGTGAAAACACACTGTATTGTAATGAACCTTCCTCTTATTGATGCTCCCTCGGACAAAAACGTTCCTACTCGAACATCCATTAATACCATCACACGCCATGTTTTGACCGTCCACATAGCACCTTCTGTCAAGGTTTCTATGACAACGTATCACAGCTGTTGTAGGACAGACGAGCTCCAACCCTTTGCCTTCTCTCTATCTCATTGTGCTACTAAGATATGTGTTGGACATTGTTTTTAACTTTGTCTGATTGAGCTTCTGACAGCCGCAGAGCGAATAAAACGATTCAAGTAGGGACGTTTAAATCCTACATTCACACATGCTAAAAGAAATTATCATTTTCTGACTTTGTTAGGATAGTTTCCGTCTTACAAAAATACGCTTTTACTCCACTTTCTACAGTGACAACACCAGCGCTTTGATAATAAGTTCAAATATGTTCGATTAGACAACCAGGCGAACCCTAACCTTATACTCATAGGAACCAATCGATAAAAAGACGCTGGCGATGTGGACAAAAGCTCTCTCCGTATTAAATGAGAACTCATGTTTGGGGGTTTAGGCCGCAACTCAAATCTGTTGTAATCAAACTGGAGAGGACAGAAAGCTGTGTGTAGAAGAGTGTGATCAATGTCAGTGTGGTGTTTAGAGAAGTCGTTGGAAAGCACACAGAGTACCCCCCTTCCCTTTGTGTGGATTGCACCCGTCAGCAGGGCCGTGCCTCCCGACAGGCCGATCGTGCAGACTGTGTGGTGCCTCAACTGACTGAGGGTACGCAACCTAAACCTTATGCGGCGCAGTTAGTGAGGCTACACTCACTCACCCCACCCCCCGGTCGACGCTCGCGAAACAGAGGGCCTCATCATATCACTGTGCGTGGGGCCTCATGTTGGCCAGGGACGGCCCTGCCTGTCAGAGTGCAATAACCTGAGTTTTTTACACAAAATCTTTGAGAACCAGAACAGCTGATCTCCCGTCTCTGTGGTGTGTAAACATTTAGAGCAGTGTAGCTTTAAAGAGGCCCTTGATTATGCTATGTCTCCCTTTCCTGTAG
This sequence comes from Champsocephalus esox, assembly GCA_036324585.1. Classification (NCBI taxonomy): domain Eukaryota; kingdom Metazoa; phylum Chordata; class Actinopteri; order Perciformes; family Channichthyidae; genus Champsocephalus; species Champsocephalus esox. The sequence continues at coordinate 34,844,479 of CM070497.1, forward strand.
TGTGTTATATAGGTTTTAGTGCAAGTAAATGGTCTACAAAAGCTCAAATCTCTGTGTTCCCTCCATAGGGCTTTTCCCTCCCACACGTTAGGGCCGCTCGATTATGGCAAAAATCATAATCTCGATTATTTGCGTCAATAATTGATATCACGATTATTAAAAACGATTATCCATGTACTTTGAAAACATCCATTTATTGAAAAAAATTGAACAGTTTGTTTTTAGCAGTTGATTACCCTGAACTTTAAGAATAATTCAACTGAAAAACCAATTACATTATTATTTTTTTTAAATCGTTTTATTTTGATTACGTTGTTTTCGTAATCGTTGCAAGCCAACATCGTAATTGCGATTAAAATACGATTAATTAAGCAGCCCTACCACACATGGGACTCCTTTATTACTTCATGAACAAAGTGACATCACTATATAACACTTGCAGGAGTACAAACTGTACGTGATAGGCTAAGGGGCGGGACATCTCTAAGAGGTGGACCAATCACAACAGAGCCATCCAGCTAACCAATCAGAGCAGACTTTTTAAACATTAAAGCATGTAAACAGCCACAAAAGAAACATATTAACCTGAAAAAGAGCATAATAGGGCCCCTTTAAGTGTAGAAATATCGTTCTTCGTGGTTTGAAGATAGAATTTTTGATGAAATGACCATTAAATAATTACATAAAACTGAAGACATGCAGCTTTATGGATATTTGCAGCATTCATATGTCATCACCAGAGAGGGAAGTTGTCGTCCGAAACTCTTTCTATCAAGGGCTCTGGGTTTATTATATATATATGTATTATTATAATATTGGACCCCAGCAGCCAGGTGTAGCTCAGAGCCCTCCTTATAAAGAAGTGGGGCTTAATGCAAAAGAGAAGAGACACTTTAAACTGTAGACTTTACACACGTTTAGATAAATGCTTTTGTTTCTGTGTCATGAAGGATTGAACTCGGTTGGAGCCAGAGTTGAGGTTATTGCACTCCAGCTGGAGCTTTCCAAACATCTTCTTATTTAAACCTGTGGAAGAAACTGGCTGTGTGTGTTAGTTATTCTTGAGGAAACACATCATCATTTCCCACTGACTGAAACAGGCTGAGCTCACAGTTGATATTCATAATGTTAGGATATATGTGCATATGTTTGCGTTTCTTATTCGATAAACTAGTCGTTGTTTATCGTCAACATTGTTTTTTTCGTAAACATGTGCCCGATAGGCCTCAGACTGTTAGCGTGTAATAAGATGATCCCAATGCAACTAACTCGGTGTTTTTCACTGCTACATGTGGATGTGGTATTAAAAATAATTGAATTTCTGCTAAGTAAAATGTGATGACAGATTATAGCAGGGGTGTCAAACTCAATTTCATCGCGGGCCACATCAGCGTGATGGTTTCACTCAAAGGGCCGGGTGTAACTTTAAGACTATATAAAAATACATATATACATATTTAATATATATAACATAGTTTATTATATTACATGATTGTCTCTGCATTGGATTATTTTCAGATACGTCTGAAAGCAGAAGTCTTGGGCAAATAATTGCAAGTCTCTTCAGTGTGTAACATTTTGAGAAAAAGGCCAACTCTAAGAAAAAATGCATATTTTGAAGAAAAAAAGGCAAATTGAGAAAAAAGGCAAATTTGAAATGCATTGTGGGACATGTAGTTTATGGGCAACGTGCTTCTGTAGCATGTAACCGTATAATAAACATATTATATTCTTTGCAAGCTCTTGTGGGGCCACAGAAAATGAAGTCGCGGGCCGGATTTGGCCCCCGGGCCTCGAGTTTGACACCCCTGGATTATAGTGAGGGAAATATCCCATAGTTCCACCATCAGCCACCAGGGGGCGATGCAGCTACAATAACACACTCGAATCACCTGGGTTTACTTTTCCATGTGGTGTAACGTGAGAGCTGTGAATGCTTTATTAGCTGATAGGGAAAGTACAGATCTTCAGGGTTGTAAGTGTTATAGTATGTGTTCATTAAACGTATTGAAAACTAGAGATTGTTCAACACATGTCATGACTTTAACACTATTGTTCGTGCATCGTCTGTAAATCAGTGTTTTACATCCTTCCTCTCTTTATGTCACACAGACGTCATGTATATATTAGGAACTGCTGTTATGATATGTATTAGAGATTTTGGTAATCATTTTTCTTCTGTAGAGGAGATCAAATAAATCTGAACTCTTATTTGAATCTGCGTGGCACTAATTGTGAAGTCAACTGAAAACACACTCGTCATATCTCATAAAGCTTTCTGTTGTATTGGAAAAACGTAAACTGCAACGTAGAGGCTGTCAAAGGAAATATAGTGAAGTACAGGGTAGGGCTGAACGAACGATTCATCGATTTGACATCGAAATCGCGATTTGAAATGATGCAATTATCAAATCGCAAAGCCTGCGATTTATTTGTATTGTTGTCCTTGTGTGTCAGTCATCCACACCAATCAGAAGTGCTGTGCTCCACATGTACCAGCCATTGTTAACCAATCAGAAGTGGCCCATGATAGAAGGTGAAACAAAGCATCTGAGTCAGGTTAGTAATGCTCCATCACATGTTTCCATTACAGGGTGAATCTTAAACTGAAGCTTGACTTTAAAGCAGGGGTGTCAAACTCAAGGCCCGGGGGCCAAATCCGGCCCGCGACTTCATTGTCTGTGGCCCCGCAAGAGCTTGCAAAGAATATAACATGTTTATTATACGGTTACATGCTGATTTACAGAAGCAGGTTGACCATAAACTACATGTCCCACAATGCATCTTGTTTTGTGACATGCTCACTGAAGAGACTTAAAATGATTTGCCCTGGACTTCTGCTTTCAGACGTAGTTAATTACTAAGTTATTATCCTATCCAATAATAAACCAATTCAGAGGCAATAATGTAATTTAATACATTTTTTTATATATATATTTATATATTTACAACCGGCCCTTTGAGTGCAACCTTTATGCGAATGTGGCCCGCGATGAAATTGAGTTTGACACCCCTGCTTTAAAGCAACCCAACGGAAGTGTCGTGTAAGTTTAGTTCTTTCACTCGTAGCTCGGGCTGCGGGGTGCTGGAGACGAGAGCATGCGACCTTCCTAGCCGGAGGTATGGCCGCCTTTTACAACAAACTTCTGTTGGGTCGCTTAGAAACAAATATCGCAATATCTGTTAGATGATTTCTTAGTTTAGGGTTTAGGCTGCAATAAACCAGAAAGATGGCAAAACTCAATTCATAACAAAAAACACATGAAAAGCCAGCAGCAGGTGCAAAGTATGTGCAGCCAAAACACACAAGTGCAAAATCAGTTTACACACATCATGGAGCAGCATGCATGTAAATACTCCACTAAAGTGCAAGTAGCTCAAAAGTCTCCTTACTTAAGTACAGTAGCTACATGCAGCGGAAACATATACTTGATGTCATATGTCAACATAAGAGCCAAATAATGATTCCTGCACAATTCCTACAATAAATACACTTTGCAGCCTGAGCAGATCACGGAGCATCACTTGAACAACTTTCCTCATTGCTAATGGAGGATACTATTAACCGGAAAGCAATACACAGTAAATAACAGCAGGACACCGCGGCGTCTCCACGTTTTGAATACAGAATAACACACTAAGACATACATAAACATCCCATACACATCACAGCGGATGCAGACACAGACACACTACAAAAACGACCATACACACACTTGTCATGCAACACAAGCTTATATGTCATGATTCACTCACCTTTCTGCACGTGTTCTGCTGCTAATCTTCTTCTTCGTTGGTGCCTCACTGCAGAATCAGATGCATCCATAAAGTCGCATTTGAAAAGTTCCACTGTTTCTTCTTCTTCATACACATTTACTTTATAGTATAAAGTACGTGTGTCTTATACCCCTTTTTCTGCTAAATACTAAATCTTGAGCACAAAGTCTTCTTCAATGTTTTAAATATTACATAAATCCCATGACAAAGGGAAACGACATGCATGTTTCAATATAATGGTTAGTTATTATTAATAATGAGAACTATACATTGGTTGTCCAGTCCAGTCATCTTTCTGTTTTTGGAGATCAGTTTAATTTCATTCTCCCATTTAAAATATGTCAAATAAATTGTCAAGACCAGTGAAGTTTTGTATTTCACTTTAAATGTGTTCTAGTACAATTTGATGTATTGTCATATTATGTGTAGTACAGTGATGCCTAGAAGGATCCTGCTCTATAAATAAGACCGCTGCATAATTACATTAACACATGGCCTTTACCATGTCGCCCTCTAGTGGCTCGATCGTGTAAATACACGTTCAGACCGTCCACAACAAACCGCAGCTGTGCGCTCACAAAGTTCAGTAAAATACATTTTAATATCCGTCATTTGGAGCAAGTTTCTGAACAAGATCTGAAGGGAGGAAACCGAAGAGGATGAGAAGGGAGACACCTGCTGTGTTTTTAAACAACACTGGTTTTCCCCTCGACTTTTAAAAAGTTGCCATGTGATCCTCCAGCCGATCTCAGCCAGAATGTCAGCGGGCATTTGCGCGTTTTCCCCCGGTACGCGACACCCCCTTTCCCCGGTGTCTTCCAACTGAACCGCAACACGTCGACTTTCTTTTCCCCCATCCTGTTATAAATACAGTTTCCAGGGAGTTTCCACAGGCGGGAAACATGCGCTCTGTAGTCGGACTTGGTGCCCTTGTGGCGGCTGCGAGTTTCTTTCTCTACCTGCTGTCCACTCATCTCCCCCCGGGAACCAAGCGCCTTCATCCGGCCTCTGAGGGGGAGGAAGAGACGCTGGAGGAGTACAGGTAGGGCCAATGGGAATACACTGTGCAACTTTAAAATGCATTGAATATACAGTTGGTAAAGTGGAGACATTTAAATATATGAAGTGATAATGACATTACCCACATTTTGACTTTTATTTCCTTCATCACAAATTGGGACATCATTTTGGTACAGCAGCACAAAAACGAGGCATTGCATAGAGTAAACAATACAACAATATACAGATTAAACTAGAACACAGTAAATAAATATAAACAGATGCATAATAAAATGTGAATAGTAGTTTTTTAGTAGTAATAATTACATTTAAAATGCCTTGTGTGAGTACAATGTGATTATAAAGGGATTTGAGTCTCTCTCGGATCAGGTTGTTTATTACTCCATTGTATTAGCTTGTCCATGTTTACACGTAAAATATAAATATGTTTAGTTGGGGGAAAAAGCTGGTAATGAGAGGATTGCTCTAGAACAGTGCGTCTCAAAGTGTGGTCCGCGGACCACTGGTGGTCCGTGAGCGCCACCTAGTGGTCCGTGAGTATATTGGTAACATTTCACATTTGAAATCAATTAATCTATTTAAGTTTTCCGCACTCTCGCGGGAATATCTCCGCAATGGAGCGAGCTTAAGTTTAACTTTCGATTGCATGAAATAGCCCAGCGCAACACCTTCGTCACACATGTTGCCACCTGTTCTACCAGTTTCAGGCGATTTGTAATCTGTTCTAGACAAACGATGTGTTTTTGGATATTTGTGGAGTTAGGTGGTCCGCGAGTGTTTTTTTATTGGTTAAGTCCTTGGTATGAAAAAGTTTGAGAAACACTGGAGTAGAATATTTTAATAACTGTTGTAGGCCTACCTATAAAGTAGACACTCTACTGACACAAAAACACAGAAATTATGGGATATTTTGCAAAGTGTTGTGATAATTCAGCGGTAGATTTCTGATTGCCTTTTCTCCTGTGTTGAAGTGTGGTTTCTTTCCCCTATAGATTAACATAAGCTGGCCACCATGGCTTTTAAACGCATACCCCCAATACGAAATACATGTTTGCTTCATTCAATGTGAGCCGTTCAGATGCAATTAGGAGTCAGGTTTCTTCGTGCGTAAGCCCCGAAGGAGGCGATAGAAGCAACACAACAAGAGGAAAGGCAACACAACACACACAACTGTATGAATGAGACGGTCCCACTGTTAGCCCTTATGATCATTATAGGCTCACTGTAAGTAAAGGTAAAGGCTAATTCAAATATTTTTCAATTCGATCTTTAGTCAATGGAATATCACAGCCTTAAAAGACACCAATAACCTGTGGAGAATCTCTGATGAGATACAGATCTGTAACATCTTTAACATTATTACAACACACACGTCAGGACAGCACTAACATATGAGATGTGTTTGATTGCATCATCTCCTCTCCTCACGTTCCCTCTCCTTCGTACATTTTGAACATATCTCATTACTCCCGTGCATGGGTGTGTGTGTGTGTGTGTGTGCGTGCGTGCGTGCGTGTGTGTGTGTGTGTGTGTTGCCATGTGCCAGACAGTAAAGGTTGTCTTGGGACGCTAGAATAACGCCGACCACGACACTCCGAGGCCAAGAGAGCAGGACCTGTGTGTGTGTGTGTGTGGGGTCTAGCATTACTATACTTGTGGGGACCTAAATCTGTTTACATAGTCACGTGTGGGGACTCGCCTCCCTTATGGGGACAAATTGGAGGTCCCCATAAGGGGGGTCATTAATTTTAGGGTGAAGACTTGGTTAGGGTTAGGGTTAGGGTTAGGCATGTGTTGGTTATGGTTAAGGTTAGGATAAGTCTCCAGGAAATGCATGTAAGTCAATGTAATGTCCCCTGAAGTGATGTATACATGGTGTGTGTGTGTGTGTGTGTAATCATGTGCACAGCCATAATTTCTCATGGGGTTATGCGTAAGCAAAATAAAAGGTGCCCACAGGGACACATTCCCCTTTCATTCAGTTTCACGTATCCGAGGGCTAACGCATCATCGAGCTGCTGACCAATCACAGAGCAGCATGTTTTTCCACTGACCAATGAGGACGAGTAATACTGAATGTCAGAGCAGGTGACAGAGGAAGTGGGCATCTTGAGTTTCGGACGTGTGTGTGTGTGTGTGTGTGTGTGTGTGTGTGTGTGTGTGTGTGTGTGTGTGGCGGCTCTATTTCTGTCCCTCAATCAAATGTATCCTGTTACCGCCCCCCAACACACACACACACACACGTGTTAACCCGTTGTGTTGACCCGTTGTGTTTCTCCCTCCAGTCTGAAGTTCCCGTCGGACCTGGAGTCTCTGCGGGAGCTCGCTGAGATGCTGAAGCTTTATAAACGAGAACATTACAGCTACGTGCTGCTGCTGTTCTGCAGCGCGTATCTCTACAAACAGTCCTTTGCTATCCCTGGATCCTCCTTTCTGGTGACACACCACACACACACACACCACACACACACACACACGCACAGGGGTTGGAGGTCAAACCTACACACACATCATAGGACAACCCTTCAATAACTTACCATAATACAGTGTTAACTTTGTCTCTGACCCCCGCTCTGTCCTGAACAGCGAATATTAGGGCTGCAACAAACGACTAATTCGATAATCGATGAATGAAACGATTAATCGACTATTCGGACTATTACTGGACGCCTTGCACAATTTCTCAAACGCTCTGATTTAGCCATCAACTTTTAGATTTAGCTTGAGGTTGTTTTAGGCATGTGGAAACTAACAATGAGGACAATAAAGATGAAGACTTGATTCAAAAATACATATATTATTAAATTAACTAAACACATGTTGAACAAAATTAATATAGCTTTTAATTTAAATTAAATAAATAATATTTCACATCAAAAGAAACAACAGTGTTTTAACAAATCGTATTAAATAATCTGAAGACTGAACTGTGAAACAGAATAGCTGAAACGTTAAACATAACGCATGTTTGTATCATGGAGTTAGCTCTGTGTGTTGCTGCTAGCGTACAGGGACCTGACGGGGAACCGTTACTCATGGACGGGGCTACAGAGCAAGACGGTGGAACCCGGTGCATTCCTCCGTCTGGATGTGGAGCACTTTTGATACATGTTTAGACAAACTGCTCGTGTAACCGCCCTCACGTGCTGAACTCTGATTCCACTTTAGGCAACGAGCATCGAGACGCGTAAAGTTGAACCACCTCGGAGCGCGTTCTCTCCGCCATCCCCGCCGTGTGTTGCTGCATGTAGCGCCCGCGCGTGTGTGAACCGCCCCGCCCCCTCGCACACGGACGGGGAGAGAGATCTCGTCTGATCGAAAATACATCATAGACGCATTTGTTTGTCTTTTTGCACGTTAGAAACGAGTTGGCGACACTAAGACTGCGATATAATGTTTTTGTAGCAATAATACGTGACATATATTTTTTAAATGTCTCCAGTACCGATACAAAGACCGATAACGTTGGAGCTTAACGGCGCGTGAAACACACGTGATGACGTCACCAACGAATCGACGACTGAATTAGTTGGCAACTAATTTGGTAATCGATTAAGTCGATTAGTTGTTGCACCCCTCGTTGCCGTATCATCTGTGGCTTCAGTCTTTCATTGCCATGGCTACACTGCAGCTCCCGTGCACATGGCAATAACGCCTTGAATCTTGAATCTAATAATCTGAGATAGGGTCCCATGACTTAATACGATTAGACCGAATAACTCGTTCTGTGCGCCAGTCGATATGACACCGTCTGTCCTAAGACCCTCACAGCAGACGAGGAAACACTCAGAGTTAGTGTGGGGGAAGTGGAACCTCGAGGGGAGCGACAGGTTTCCAGACCCTCAGCCCGAGGAACGATGATCTGCTCAGCTGACATAACGACTTCTCTCCGCCCCTCCCCTCTCCAGAACATGTTGGCCGGAGCGATCTTCGGGCCCTGGGAGGGTCTCGTGTTGGCCTGCCTTCTGACCACGCTGGGCTCCACCTTCTGCTTCCTGCTCTCCGCAGCGTTCGGGAAGCAGCACGTCGTTCACTTCTTCCCCGACAAGGTGGCTCTGCTGCAGAGGAAGGTCAGTGCCAACGTGAACGAGCTAACCTGCTCCCCGGAGGCAACGCTGGAGAGCCGCTGTTTCTGCTGTCATCCATTTCCCCTTCATTTTCCTCCTCTCCCCCTTTCCTCTCCTCCTTTCCTCTCTTCCTCTCCTCTTTTCCTCTCTTCCTCTCCTCTCTTCCTCTCTTCCTCTCCCTCTCTTCCTTTCCCTCTCTTCCTTTCCCTCTCTTCCTTTCCTCTCTTCCTTTCCTCTCTTCCTCTCCCTCTCTTCCTCTCCTCTCTTCCTCTCCCTCTCTTCCTCTTTTCCTTTCTTCCTCTCCCCTCTTCCTCTCCTCTCTTCCTCTCTTCCTTTCCTCTCCTCTCTTCCTTTCCTCTCTTCCTCTCCTCTCTTCCTCTCCTCTCTTCCTCTCTTCCTCTCCCTCTCTTCCTCTCCTCCTCTTCCTCTCCTCTCCTCCTCTCTTCCTTTCCTCTCTTCCTCTCCTCTCCTCCTCTCCTCTCTGTCAGGTGGAGGAACATCGTAGCAGTTTGTTCTTCTTCCTCCTTTTCCTCCGTTTCTTCCCCATGACTCCGAACTGGTTCCTGAACATCACGTGTCCCGTCCTCAACATCCCGATGCCCATTTTCTTCTTCTCTGTGTTAATAGGTGAGACGACACACACACTCAACGACACACACACTCTAAAAACACACACTCTAAAACACACACTCTAAAACACACACTCTAAAACACACACTCTAAAAACACACACTCTAAAAACACACACGATGAAGACGAGGTGTGTCAAGGTTAACGATCCGCCGCCTCGCTGGAACAACCTGCGAGGGAGCCTGCGCTAAGACGCTGCGATTATGGACCCAAGCCCTGGTCTTCTCTGCAGCGGAACACTGCGCCCGGCCAGCGGTCATCAACAACGCCCTCCGGATTATAACTGGATGCTTGAAGCCGACCCCTGAGTCCCTCTTGCCAGTCCTCGCGGGAATAGCTCCGGCCGGCCGGCCTCCGACGGGAAGCTGCCGCCCTCGCCCTGTCCAGGAAAGCCCAAAAGCATGACCGGCACATCCTGCATAACAACACAACGACAGCGGCGCCTCTAAGTAGGCTCAAGTCCCGCCTCCCCGACAACAAGGCAGCTCAAGAGATTCTCAATCCGCCTCTGAGGACCTCTCCAGAGATGCATGGTTGGCGGCTGCTTGGAGGCAGGAGTGGGAGCTAGCCGGGCCCTCCCGAATCCACCGTTACATCTGGGACCCAGGAGATGGCGCCATAGGAGGAGACGACCTACCGCGCCGGCAATGGACCACTCTGAACCGTCTACGAACTGGGGTCGGTCGCTTCAAAACATTGATGAAGAAGTGGGGCTTGGCGGACAGACCCTGAACAGACTGCCGGACATATAATTACCACCTGCCCTTTATATTGACCGCCCTCGGAAGCCGGCCTCTTCGACTTGGGACCAGAGATGCGGGCATGGACACAACACCGAGTTGGACCTCTGACGTTACACGGAAGAAGAAGAAGAATTTAGCAATTACATGTTCCTTGGTCCTATTTTACATTTGCCATTATTACACAGGTGAGGGGTTAAGGGATCTTACGCAGAGACAAGCGGATGATTTCTGGTCGTTGAATGAGGTTTAATTTGAAGTTTATTGCACAGGTTGTACAATACTAGGTTTGACATGTCAGTCGTAGTTCTATATATTTAGCAATAAGTGCATGGCAGTGAAAGATTAGAAAGGAATTGGCACGAGCTACATGTGTTCTTACTGGAAACCACTCATCAGTAAAAACTGTATTGTAAACTTAAAGGGGACCTATCATGCAAAATGCACTTTTTGATGTCTCTTATACATCAATGTGTCCCCGGTGCGTCGGGGAACTCACGCAGCGTCAGGAAATAAACCCTCTCTCTTTTCCTCCGTACCCAAATCTCTAAAAACGGGGAACAACGGAGCTGATCCAGATTTGCGTCCGATATGACGTAACATCTGAAATGTGGACCCACGGCTAGTGCTGCGTACCTGGACTCACATTCAGGTTCAGGTCCGGACTTATAAGTCCGGACCTGAACCCATGGCTTGTGTCAAGTTGTGTGAGTAACTAAAGTGAACTTATTGTGAGCTAATTATCAATTGAAAATTAACTCATAATCAACTGAAATTCAAACTCGTCAGGTTTATTGCGCTCCCTTCCAACTTGTGTCCACATTTCTCTACAAAGTACAAATGTAAAAATAACACTTTTTGCCACTTAGTCTACAAATGACTTCTGACAGCAACTACAGGGAACTACTACAAAGTTCAAACATTTATTTCATTTACCAAACTAAAGTAACCAAACAGTCGCTGAGCTGACTGAGCCTAAATCCCTAAAGCGTTGCTGAAAGGTAGAGTGTAGAGTAGACTATACGCATCACACTGTTACACACCTACTATACAGTATAGGCTACACTGTAGTGACTGACTGTACAGTCAGTGTACTGTACTGTCTGTACACCATGTATTTTCTACAACTCTACATGTGTACATTATACAGTACATACTACATACATAGTGATGTACATACATACTGTTAGAAATTAAAATCAATGTTGATATGGCGTAATTTTGAATTAAATACACTATTTAATTTAAATCAATTTTATTCTGAAAAAACCGGAAGTTCACACTATTAACTTAATACTTTTATTCTGAAAATTGTTCACTTCCGGTTAGCATTAGCATGTGGCGAAATGCTACGTCTTCAAACCGTGAATCGAAGGTGAAATGACATGTGATGTTGTACACTGAGCACACTGGGATTAGCACTCGTTTATTGACGCTGAATAACGTTGATCAGGGAATGTTTAAATAACCACAGACACCAGAATATACGTAAGTGCTAGTTTTTTTGCGAGTCCAAGTACCGGTTCCCGACGTTCCGGTTTTAACCGGACTTGAACCGAAACTTTTTACAAGTCCAGTACCGTTTCGGCGTACCGGTACGCAGCACTACCCACGGCCCAATCAGAAACGTTGCTGTCAGAAACAATGCCCGACTGTTTTGGACGTAATATGGTCGGTGTTTACATTAGCATCGCTAACACTCAGAGCTAACCTGTGCTGGAGAGCATGTGTGTGAAGAAGCAGGAAGTAGAAAGGAACTCACCTTGTGGTATAACCGGCAAGAGAGAAAGCCTTTGAGCTCCAGACTGTTTCAGATCCTTGATGATCCATGATATGGCGTTTCATCACGGCAGCGTTTAGTTTAGACGGTAGCTGCCGGGTCTATATAGATAATATAGATAACCCATGCTATTGCCTAAAAATAGCATGATAGGTGAGCTTTAATTTGAACACAGTTTTGATGATTTGCTGAATTATTGACATGAAGTCCGACAATGTTCCGACACTCAGCGAAAGCATTGACAAAGCCGCTGTGATGTGCACTAAACAGGGTATATTATCTCTGCTGCTATCAAACTGCAAGCCCTTTCTCTTCCTACAATTGCGATCCTGTCCGCTATCTCCCACTCCTCAGCAACGTTTCTATGCTTCGGCAAAATGTCGTTTTTAAAAAACGAGTGCCGAACGTTTGTCATACATGTGCCTTTACACCACATTAGATATCTCTTAACATGCATTTCTTCAATTGATCACCACCACACGTGTAATGGTTTAATTCCCCCCAAATACTAAAGTAGATACTAGTCGTTAAAACGTTAATTATGACCCTCACTTCCTGCTTCTCCTCCAGGTTTGATCCCCTATAACTTCATCTGTGTCCGAACGGGCTCCATCCTGTCGGAGATCTCCTCTCTGGACGACATCTTCTCCTGGGCGACTCTGGCTCAGCTGTTAGCCATCGCCCTCATGGCTCTGCTGCCCGGAGCCGCGATCAAGCGCTACGGAGAGGCTCGCCTCAGGGTGGACGGCATGTACCGAGAGGATCCGATCAGGAAGGAACGATGATTCTGAGAAGGAGCAATAACCCGGGAACTGATGTCTTACGATACTGAAGCTCGATCAAGGAGGACTGACAGACAACACGAGATGTTCTGCCACCACCAACATTTATGAAGCCTTTCTTTTCACATCATGATCAGAGGCAGCCAGGGTCAGATCAGGAAGGAGCAGGGGATTCTGGGAAGGACGTATATGACGATACAAACACGAGACGTTTTGATATTTTCTTTTGTATTCGATCAGAAATTCAGTTCCCTAAAGATCTCTCGACGCCAAAACATACATTCGCCATACACTCTTTAAATTAAGTAAAAACAAGGTCTTAAAAGTTGAGGTTCGTGCCCTAATCCGTCACATATGCCGTCATGACGATTGGTGGCACAGGAATACAGCAGCTTTCAAATCAATGAAATCACTGCGAATGTCTTGACATGAGAACATTGTCTTTTAAAGCCGTCTTCATTTGAACTTGACGTCTCCCCGAGTCTCCTGTCAGTGCAGGAAATAGTACACATATTTTATTCTTATAGGTAAATGAAGAACTGAAAGCACCTGTGTGGGAATGCAGAGGGTTTTTAGATGCGTCAACTCTTTGTTTTATTTCTCTCTCTCTCCCCTCTCTCTCGCCCCCTCTCTCTCCATTTAGATATTGTGGAATAGTTATACATTTTTCACTGACAAGATGCAACAAGATGCCTCCTATCATAGCTTTAACCTGATTATTTCTGTATTATGTTTTACATTTCGACGTCACTCGACCTTAAAGACCCTTAAAGGTCATTTACAATTAACCAGCATGTCTCTCCTCCTCACGTTAGCCTCTCACTGAATGTTTGCAGCTGTGTTGGTGCCAGGAATTGCGTGAAACATATTTATTTTTCTGAATATATTATTGTTTAAATATCTCCATTATAATTGAAGTTCTCACACACGTCTTAAACAGATGCGTTTCACACGAGCTGTGCACGACGACGAGGGCGATATCTTTTCATTGTCGTCTCTATTTTGGTGCTTTTCTGACCTTGTTTACATGGATTTTACTGAAGGATGCTGTGAAGTGTGTGAGTTTCAATGTGTGTGGAACTATATGGATGTATTTGTTTAGCTCAGGGGGTCAAACTCAAATACACAGCGGGCCAAAATTAAAAAATGGGTGCTAGTCGAGGGCCGGACCGGTTCAATGTTTATTGCAGAACGTATTGAAATGAATTTATTGCACATATTAAACCTGGAACTAACGAAGCTTAAATTACTGCCTGTAAAAACAACATTAAATAATCAGCTGCGTTCATTTCTCACGGCTCTATCTGCAGCTTCTCCAGAGTCACTTCTCATGAGTACATTTCCCCACAGGCCGACAGCAGCTTCAACAAAACTATTCCCCTCAGAGAGAAACCAAACATGCCCTGCTGTCGAGAGAGAAAGTGCAGAAGGAAGCATCCTTTGAAGTCAGGTTGCTGCTCTGAGATGCTACCTCAGACACTTGGCGTCTCATCTCGGGTGCAAGGTCATCAATGTTTGGGCTCTGAGCGGAGGAGACCCTCAGGATGGAGTGAAGGTGCAATATACCGGCGGGCTAGATCTAACAGAAATTAGAAATTATCCTGCGGGCCGAAATTAAATCCACCACGGGCCTGATTTGGCCCCCAGGCCTCGAGTTTGACACATTTAGCTCGTGGAAGTTAGCGAACACCGAGGTCCTTTTCTCTTGTTTGAATTGGAGACCGTCGTGAGAGAATGTGTAAATAGAGCCTTTAATACGTAGGAATGCACCTTGCCATGTGTTGCCATCAGTGTTACTGATTTGCTGTTTAAGAATTGTGCTATTTATTTATTTTTAAATCGAGAATTGTTATCAAAGAAAAGCTTCAGCGCACAAGGGACAATCTGCAACCATGTTTTACAGATCTTTTGTAAAAGAAAACATTGTTTTAAAGTCAAATCCCGTATTCTGGAGGTCAGGATGTATCCAGTGCCACTGCTCTGGCTTTCCGCTCTGTGAGCTCCACTTTTTACGGCGTTGAAAGTCCCAAATAAAGAGATTCTTTCCCCAGCGCAGTCTATGAATACCTTGGAGAGTAAAACAATGTTTTTTCGCTGTTCCATTAAGTTTTAAAAAACGACTTTGTGTTTAAAAAATATATATAAATAAACCCAACATGTTGTGAACAATGCAGGGTTTTCTGTTCTGCCCGTTTGTAATCATTTCAATCCTCAATAAGTGTCGAGACGAAGTGACTTTGGATGCAGACAGTTTTTTATTTGTGACTCTCTCGCCGTGGTTCACCCTGATCGACTTCACAGCAACACATGAAAACATCAACAGGTACACAAAGCAACGACACACTTTCACACCTCATGGAGTCTCACACACACACACACACACACACACACGTTAAATGTGGAGACAGTGTGCAGAAAACCCTCAGAAGGAAATACATGCACATCGTCTGAGAGGCGTTTCGATGGAGAGCACATCAATGTCCGTTTCTTGGACATTTTACTTCATGTGAAAGTACACTAACTTAAGTATTGTACAATTTTGACATATTTGTACTTAAGTATTTTCATTTTATTCTACTTTTTGGAAGCCAATATTCTCCTTTTTACTCCAGTAGTACACAGCGGTGATTGAAAGTAGCTCCACCTTTAACAGTGAGAACACATGATTGAATCAAAAATCATAGGCTAGTAATTTAATACACGATTCCCCAAAACGAGTACTTTCATTTTAGTTTTTTTAAGTACATTTTGATTCCGACACTAATGGCATTAAGTTAGACTTTAAATGCAGGAATTTGACATTTTCACGATTTAGTAATTTGTGAATGCAGGTAGAAATTACAAGACTTTTTGAGGGGAATACACGTTTAAAACACTGGACTTCTTACGTGTGTGTGGACTAGCATTACTGTACTTGTGGGGACCTAACTCTGTCACAGTCACGTGTGGGGACTGGCCTCCCTTATGGGGACAAAATGGAGGTCCCCATAAGGGGGATCATTAATTTTAGGGTGAAGACTTGGTTAGGGTTAGGGTTAGGCATGTGTTGGTTATGGTTAAGGTTAGGATAAGTCTCCAGGAAATGCATGTAAGGCAGTGTAATGTCCCCTGAAGTGATGTATACATGGTATGTGTGTGTGTGTGTGTGTGTGTGTGTGTGTGTGTGTGTGTGTGTGTGTGTGTGTGTGTGTGTGCGTGTGTGTGTGTGTTTAAATCTGGCTGCCTTTTGATTAATAAAGTCAGCTTTGAGGTATGTGAAAGATACCACAACCCTCCTCTCTGCTCGTATGTGCACGTGTCCCCATCCACCCCTCGTCTGCAACACCCTGCACGTTTCACAGCAGCACCCCAACAGGCAAACAGAAGTGTAGCGTCGGAGCCGAAACATCTGGACACAACTCGGTAAAGGGACTGACTTACACTCACCATTTTGAGGACAGATGTGCGTACATTAGGTACCTCGGCCGACAGGTGCAAACGAGTTTCAACGGCGTAAAAGACGTCCATTAGGAGAAACGTCTAACTGTCCGTTGGGGTGCGTCCGAGCTTCTTGCAGCGGTTTCAAAAACGCGTTGCATGTTTCCTGAAGTCGGTGAAGATGCTTTTGTTTCGGCACCTCAGTGTTTGTATATCAGCATGTTTCTCATAATGGAAATGTGTTGGGTCGTCGTAGCGTGTGCACGTGTCGGACACCGTCGCTCGGAGCCGCTTGGGGACTGTAGTTGTTTCAGTGATATCAAAATGTAACAAAACAAACAACTCCAACACACCTGTTTTACATAAAGATGTGTGGCGAATGTTTCTCACGACGCTTCCTCCAGAGTGTACGAGAAGAGAGAAGTACTATCGTATCTCTCTTCTCGTACACTCGGGAGGAATCTTGGCCATTTGTTTTGGATCCGTCTCCCAACATAGACCAATATGTTAAATCCCTTGTGCCGGGTTTGGCTTGCAGACATCTGTGCAAATGTTCCACCATGGATTTATCAAATGGCATAACCACAGGTCGTCCTCAATACACGTTTTAAATGGACGATGCAAATATATCGCAGCATCATCACAGGACATTATCAGTCAGTGCAAAGACGTTCAGTGCCGAGCAGAAGTCCGTCTGTTCATGCGGGAACGTACTGTAGACCGGAGGGGTTCAAAGACGCAACGTGCAAAATATCTAAGACTGGAAAACAGGCAAGAGGATTGGAAACGAGATCAAACGGAGCGAGCGGGAAGCTCCTCGGCTCAAAGGAAACAAAGTGAGGCGGGTGAACGTGAACGCGTATTTGTCCTTCACGTAATGAAGACGTGAAGTTGGCTGAACGCAGAAAGAACACTCGTCACATCTTCTATAGGATCAGTGATACAACCACGATCAACGCCACTTCAATTTAGAGAAGTGTTATTAGTCCTTAGAGGTGGGGTAGGTAAGTTTCAGAAACCGGCTCGAGATATACTTTTTGTTATATATTGTTATATATATATAATATATATATATATATATATATATTATGACAAAAAAATGTCATCTGTAGAAGCCGTGATGCTGTAAAAAGTACATGGCCTCCCTGCCTGTCAGCCTTCCATCGGGGCACACACTGATCTCGTGCTCTCATTGGTCATGTGCGCGTTCGTGTGTGTTGGGGGAGGGGCTCTGTGAGGAAGTGGCAGATTTTCTCCGGTTGTGTATTTTCAAATTCTAGCGATCTCGAGCCGGTTTTTCAAACTTACCTACCCCACCTTTAAGTAAAATGGAGCTCTTCCGGAGCCGAGAGAAAGGGAGCGCTTGTTTCGTCGTGTCAGTTATCGTGTGTATCACCATTATTCAAGGGGGTGCAAATAAAGCCTCACAGCACCTGGTGGTTTTACATTTTGGCGACAGGGAGTGGACAAGCAAGAGGCCGACATCACGAATACATGAAGGCAAACTTTAAATACAACACCTCCACCAATAGGGCTGCACCATTTGGTGATGATTCAGGATATTCCAATCATCATTGAGAACTATATTGAACGAATATTGTGTTGTACCACACATATCTGTTTTGTCCACAATGCTTCATTCAAAGTGTTATTTAACAAATATTTAGCATATATTTATTTCTGGGTTTGTTGGCAAGACTGAATTTCAGTTTAATGGATACCACTCGTTTTGTAATTTAGTAAATATTGGTTTATATATATAATGTGTTTTTGGATTATTGGAGGCCATGTTTGTTCTTGTTTAGGCGGATGTGTGCCTTAAAGCAGGGATGTCTGCAAGCGTGTATTCATGTACGTTTCAGATTGTGAAAACATGTGTCAGCCTAGTTATATATTTGATTTACTTGCGGTGTCGTGGTTTTGGTATCGTCAAGTCGGAAGTGGACCGCACAAGATGCAATCTGGATTTAGACGCTTTGATTTACCTCTGATTCACAGAAGGGTTGAACGTTCTGGAGTCAAAGGGAAACAAATCCCAGCCACTAAAGCAGATGTTTTTCTTCCTGCTCGTTCGGAGCCTTTTCGTTCAGAGCACCTCTTCTTTGGAATCGTCCGCTAAGCTATTTCCGTTGACTCCTTTGAAAGCAAACTGAAAACCCATCCGTGTCTTCCTTGCAAACTAATATCCATCACCTAGTTTCCATCATCACTTCAGTCACGTGGCGATACTTGTGTTGATGTGTCATGTCGTATAATGTGTTTATCATTTTTATGCTATGACGTTTGTATTTTGTACATTTCTTGTGATTTGGGGCTATAATAAATGTTGATTTGATATCACACGACTAGTCCATATCACGATCGCTTTTGAATAGATTGTGCAGCCCTCTCACATGATGTAGCCCCTATTCCAATGTTTCTCAAACTTTTTCATACCAAGGACCACTTAACCAATACAAAAACACTCGCGGACCACCTAACTCCACAAATATCCAAAAACACATCGTTTTTTACAAATCGCCTGAAAATAGTACAAACAAGTGGCCACATGTGTGATGAAGGTGTTTATCTGGGCTATATCATGCAATCAAAAGTGAAACTTAAGCTCGCTCCATTGCGGAGATATTCCCGCGAGAGTGCGGAAAACTTAAATTAATTAATTTATTTCAAATGTGAAATTTTACCAATATACTCACGGACCACTAGGGGGCGCTCACGGACCACCAGTGGTCCACACTTTGAAAAGCACTGCCCTACTCGTATGTGAAGCGGTACATGAGCGAGGACTCGTCTCTGAACCTGTGCCGTCGATCCAACACTCCTCCCTGCTGGAGACGAACTCCGTACAACATGGCGTCCGTCCTCTCCGAACACAAGCCCCTCGAAACCAGCCAGTCCACTAAGTCACTGCCTCGAAACGCACTGTCAACGGTGGCGTGTGGATGGAGATCATGCTGGCGTAGGAGGGGAGGATTATCTGTGTCCGTAGACGGGGGAATCTGCTCCTCAGAGATGGAAACATGTGCTTGGTTTTTACTCTCGAGTTGGGCGCTGGTTTCATCTGGAACCTCCTGATGAAGAGGGTGATGGGAGGGGGAATGTCTCAAAGCCCCACCTTCCTCCTGTGGTTCTTCAAACCTGTCATTATTAGAGGAAGGATTCACCGGTGGAGCCGCTCACACTTTCCCCTGAGCCTCTTTTAGAGAAGGAAGGAAAAACAGGGCAGGCAAAGGGAAGCAGGGAGGAAGAAAGTATATACGGTTAATGAAGAGCAGCAAAGAATAGTGGGTAGACGTTTATGTTACGATAAAAGAGTGAAACAAACTCAATGTTTTAGTGAGTAGAGGCAGATTGAACCTTTTTAAAGAGTCCTCTCCTGCTGATGTTCAGGTGTATATCAGTATGTAGTGTCTCTACTTTAAAGAGTCCTCTCCTGCTGATGTTCAGGTGTATATCAGTATGTAGTGTCTCTACTTTAAAGAGTCCTCTCCTGCTGATGTTCAGGTGTATATCAGTATGTAGTGTCTCTACTTTAAAGAGTCCTCTCCTGCTGATGTTCAGGTGTATATCAGTATGTAGTGTCTCTACTTTAAAGAGTCCTCTCCTGCTGATGTTCAGGTGTATATCAGTATGTAGTGTCTCTACTTTAAAGAGTCCTCTCCTGCTGATGTTCAGGTGTATATCAGTATGTAGTGTCTCTACTTTAAAGAGTCCTCTCCTGCTGATGTTCAGGTGTATATCAGTGTGTAGTGTCTCTACTTTAAAGAGTCCTCTCCTGCTGATGTTCAGGTGTATATCAGTATGTAATGTCTCTACTTTAAAGAGTCCTCTCCTGCTGATGTTCAGGTGTGTATCAGTATGTAGTGTCTCTACTTTAAAGAGTCCTCTCCTGCTGATGTTCAGGTGTGTATCAGTATGTAGTGTCTCTACTTTAAAGAGTCCTCTCCTGCTGATGTTCAGGTGTATATCAGTATGTAGTGTCTCTACTTTAAAGAGTCCTCTCCTGCTGATGTTCAGGTGTATATCAGTATGTAGTGTCTCTACTTTAAAGAGTCCTCTCCTGCTGATGTTCAGGTGTATATCAGTATGTAATGTCTCTACTTTAAAGAGTCCTCTCCTGCTGATGTTCAGGTGTGTATCAGTATGTAGTGTCTCTACTTTAAAGAGTCCTCTCCTGCTGATGTTCAGGTGTAAATCAGTATGTAGTGTCTCTACTTTAAAGAGTCCTCTCCTGCTGATGTTCAGGTGTAAATCAGTATGTAGTGTCTCTCCTGTGACATGTCTCAAAAACCTAAATCACTACTGGATAGGGAAAACCCCAAAAAGCGTCCCCTTTAAAATATCGTAAGATTTCTGCAAAATCACACATTTACAACATCCAGTATGAATGTGTAATCAACTTGAATTAGTTTTGAACAGGATCATGACTTTGCGGTTAGAGAACATCAGGAGGTGCAGCCAAACAGATCAACTGATGGATGACATGCAAAGAGGATGCAGAGAACAGTCATTGTGGAAAGTAATCATAGTTCATGTTGCAGGGACGCAGCCAAAAGAGAACAACATCAAGGAATACAAATTTGACAGAAAAATGAATCCAACAAGCAGTAAGAATGTCATTTTTTTTCACCAAGTATTTGCACATGCTTTCCACAGAGAACTCACACACACACACACACAACAATATCAGCACTCTTACCTGCGTGTGTGAACTATGTCCTGAACACACTGGTCTTTGTGATATCGGACAAACTGCGTACAGGTGAGTCTGACTTCCTCCGGTACACCTGAGGGACTCAAATCCTCCGCCTCCCTGCCCTGCCACAGCCACAGAAACCTGACACCACACACACACACACACACACACCACACACACACACTATGTAGTTGTGTTTTAAAACCTTTTAACGTCATGTATGAGGGTTTTCAGTCTGTTGCTATAAGTAGGGTTCTTATTGTCTCGTGCTTTTACAGTAGTTTCTTTTGTCCGATCGGTTTTGTCTAAATGTATTCATGCTGCTTGTTATATATAATTATTGATGTCAACTCTTGATTTTAAATGTGCTATATAAATCAAGTTGGATTGGATTCTGATCATCTATACATTCGCTCTGAGCTCCTTACAGCTGGAACACTCACTTCTTCTTGAAGGGCAGGATGATGAGATGTCTGTCCAGACCGAAGATCCCAAAGGACAGGAAGCCCTGAGACGAAGAGGGAGAGGGATGTTAGGTCATGTTGACATATTTAACGCACAGACGCTCTACTCGGTGGTACCTGTCCATAGTTTGCCACGGCGCAGAAGAACTGCAGCTCCAGGTAGAGTCTCCCTGGGTCTTTGTTGAACAGCCACCACAGACAGCTGGACAGGTTCTACACACACACACCACACACACACACCACACACACACACACACAGAGGAAGACAACTCACTTTGACTGGCATACAGACTCCTTCCTGCACCGCTGTATATCAGGATCTATGTATTTATGATCCTCTCAAGGAAGGAAGCAGTCATCAGTCACAAGATGGAGGAATACCAGTACCAAACACATCGTCTTTCTAGAACAGATTACAAATCGCCTGAAAATGGTACAAACAAGTGGCAACATGTGTGACGAAGGTGTTGCGCTGCTGGGCGATATCATGCGATGGAAAGTGAAACTTAAGCTCGCTCCGAGTGCGGAAAACTTAAATGTATTTATTTATTTCAAATGTGAAATGTTACCAATATACTCACGGACCACACTTTGAGAAGCACTGTTCTAGGGAATCGTACATCCTGTCATGTACAAAATCCTGGCTTTCTCTCAAAATCCCTAAATTCTGACTTTTTCTCAAAATCTCAAAAATGTTAACTCTCCCTGGTCCCCGGCTTGAGCTTCAGCCTCAGGATCCATGTATGTCTGATCCTCTCTTCAGAAAGGAGTCATCACATACAGAGACTAGTTCCTGAGCAGTGTCCTTCACACGCTGATATCAAGAGAGGGAGTCACACAGTCACGAGATGGAGGAACAGAAAGGAGTATCAATGTTTACTTCAGATCAGCTCCACGTCAGAAATGAGCATGCTTGATGTCTCTCTCCATAGAGGCTGAACCATCATGTTAACCACATAGCTATCACCTGCCTCAAGCAGTCCTGATGCTCTTCCAGGTCATCACACATCCTGTCATGTTCACAGCTACAGTTGGGATGCCTTTGTGAGCATGCTACTCTCATACTGGAGGAGGACACTCAGGATTTCCCCAACATGGTTTAAATGACTGTGTTTTCTCACCGCTAGCAGGCTGACGAACAGCAGCAGGCAGAGCAGAGCGTGTCTGACCGTCTGTTTGTCGTCAGTGGGCTGCAGCCCGGGGGGGGGCAGGTTCAGCGGCTGCTCAGAGGAGGAGCTCGGCAGCCCGTCAAACAGCGCCCCACTGTGGCCTGGAGAGGGAAGGAAACATATGAATTAAAGGTCACCTATTGTGCAAAATCCACTTCTCCATGTCTCTTCTACATCAACATGTGTCCCCTCTTCTTCATGTCTCTTCTACATCAACATGTGTCCCCTCTTCTTCATGTCTCTTCTACATCAACATGTGTCCCCTCTTCTTCACGTCTCTTCTACATCAACATGTGTCCCCTCTTCTCCATGTCTCTTCTACATCAACATGTGTCCCCTCTTCTTCATGTCTCTTCTACATCAACACGTGTCCCCTCTTCTTCATGTCTCTTCTACATCAACATGTGTCCCCTCTTCTTCATGTCTCTTCTACATCAACATGTGTCCCCTCTTCTCCATGTCTCTTCTACATCAACATGTGTCCCCTCTTCTCCATGTCTCTTCTACATCAACATGTGTCCCCTCTTCTCCATGTCTCTTCTACATCAACATGTGTCTCCTCTTCTCCATGTCTCTTCTACATCAACATGTGTCCCCTCTTCTTCATGTCTCTTCTACATCAACATGTGTCCCCTCTTCTTCCCAATGACTGCAAAGCTTTTATTGCACTTTGAAAATGTGTATATGTTCACAAGGAATGTGTTGTTATTCATATGTTGTACCTGTGCCGTTGGACAGCTCTGTCTGCGTGCTGGCTATCATGTCAGGGATTGGCTGGAGAGGAGAGAAACCGTGGGGCTCTGAAGACACAACAGAAGACAACACACATATTTTAAGTTTGTCCTGCACAATTATTCAAAAACCACAATATGGACCCATGCAGTCCTTCAATTAGCACGGTGCTAAATATTTGTTTTTGAATTAACTGTTGCGGCGCTGCAGAGGTACCCTGACATATACATTGCATTTTACAGACCTAACAAAACATATTTGTTTGGTACAGACCCTCTTACGATATCCCACCATTATCATTTAATATATATTTTTTTTTATTATAATGACGCAAAAATAACCAATCCCTCCTCCATACTCCTTTTTATAAGGTGCCACTACAAACACGTCTCAACACACAAACAACAAGCATTCATACTTCAATATGCAGATGCAGTGAAAGTGCAGGAATATATCGGTTTAAGTAAAAATAAATATGTTTGAATGTGTCTTACCTGAGTTGGAACTGTAGGCCGGTGAGGTAATCGTCCCTTGTTGTTGTTGTTGTTGTTGTTGTGGATCTTCCAGGCCACCGTTGGTCCTGGGCTCTTCGCTGAGGCCCGTCACAGCGGCTCTGTTCAGGGCCTCGTAGCCGCCCTGCTCCCTCTCCCCCTGGCTGAGCCCCATCAGAGAGATGGCTCCGAGCAGCAGGCTGACCGCCAGCACCACCGTGGAGCTGATTATCTGAGGAGAGGACACAGGATATGAGTTCATGCACTACTTACGTTTCTTTCTTTATTATACTACAGACACAACACATGGACATTACAATAACAACAAGAGACATTCCTATCTCAGACAAAAACAGAAACAATAAAATACAGTCAGTTGGTCACTTCAACATTTCATAAACAGTTGACAGTCCAATATATATAATATATAATTCTTATTCCTTTGTATCCCACTCTTCGCTACAGCTGATTGGTCCCCATGTCATGGTGTGTCGAGCCACCCTTTGATTCTTTGTGCCAATCATCCTCTCCAAAATAAATGGTGTCTTTAATCTACTTAACTGCGGGTCCGCTGCAGCTCTGACTACTTTCAAATCCAGACTGAAGACTTTCCTTTGTGTCGCTGCTTTTAATTGAACTATTCACATCTTAGACTGCACCGTAACTTTCATCCATGTACTTCTTTCCTTTAATGTTTATTTTATTATCTTTTCTTTTTAATGACTGATTTTAAATGCCATTTTCTGAATGTCTTTCGTTTTTTGTAAAGCGCTTTGAATTGCCTCGTGTTGAAAGGGGCTGTATAAATAAACTTGCCTTGCCTACTTTCCACACACCCTCAATTCAGATTTCATCAACTGTCCTCGTCCAAAGCCCAAACAGAAGACCAAAGGGAGTGAATGCCAAATCAATATAAAGTGTCTTAAGACCATTTTGAATCTCAGTCCACAGTCTTGCAACGTATGGTCAATAAAAAAATAAATGCATCCGGTCTTCCTCCTCCTCTTCCTCCTCACAGAATCTACAAATTGGCGACGGTTCGATATTAAAAGTATCGAGTTGTTTTTTGTATCTTGTAAAAAGGTCTTCAGTTGGAAGATTCTTGAATAGGAATCAATTGTTGTTTTGTATATGGTTCTAAAAATGGTTTCAGAATATGAAATTCTTCTTCCCAGAAAGAACAGACCGCATGAGGGAAAGCAGTAAGGCCCTGTCTCTGTGATTATAAACTATTTTATTTATTTTAATTTTTGATAGCCGTTTCTGACTTCTCGTGTGAGGTGTACAGACCTGTTGTCGGTTTCCATCTTTTTTAATTTACGTTTCCAGTTAGTTGGAATAGCTGAAAGCAGCTGGTTAAGTGAAGCTGGTCACATATCTGACCAAACATACATGAAAACACGGATATGAAATTACCTGTGCTATCTACTGTAGTAAATCATTCATGAAAATAATTCCTTTTCTCAGGAGATTTCCCGTACTACTTACGTTTCTTTATTGTAAGTGTTGGGGAATAATTAGCTTAGGTCTTCAACCTTCGACACAGTTCATCATTTTCTCCTCTCACGGTCTCCTTTCCCACGGCACAGGTCTACAGCCTTGGGTATTGCTGCTATCTCTCTTAAGGGGGAGGAGCTTAGGTATTTCTGCTTTCTCTCTTAAGAGGGAGGAGCTTAGGTATTGCTGCTATCTCTCTTAAGGGGGAGGAGCTTAGGTATTGCTGCTATCTCTCTTAAGGGGGAGGAGCTTAGGTATTTCTGCTTTCTCTCTTAAGAGGGAGGAGCTTAGGTATTGCTGCTATCTCTCTTAAGGGGGAGGAGCTTAGGTATTGCTGCTATCTCTCTTAAGGGGGAGGAGCTTAGGTATTTCTGCTTTCTCTCTTAAGAGGGAGGAGCTTAGGTATTGCTGCTATCTCTCTTAAGGGGGAGGAGCTTAGGTATTGCTGCTATCTCTCTTAAGGGGGAGGAGCTTAGGTATTGCTGCTATCTCTCTTAAGGGGGAGGAGCTTAGGTATTGCTGCTATCTCTCTTAAGGGGGAGGAGCTTAGGTATTGCTGCTATCTCTCTTAAGGGGGAGGAGCTTAGGTATTCCTGCTATCTCTCTTAAGGGGGAGGAGCTTAGGTATTGCTGCTATCTCTCTTAAGGGGGAGGAGCTTAGGTATTGCTGCTATCTCTCTTAAGGGGGAGGAGCTTAGGTATTCCTGCTATCTCTCTTAAGGGGGGGGCAGCTTGGGCGCATTGTTGTTGCCAGTCTGTGACCGAGCACAAGCCGCCATGAGGTCGTTTACTGTTCAGCGACGTAGGCGTAGATTCAGGGTCCATTGCTTTAGTCTCGCTGATGAAGAATGTTGATTATTACACTCTGAACTAGTTAAAACCTCGAGCTGCAGAAAGAGTTCTTCAGAATTGGTTTGGAAACCGTTGTGTCAACTCGTAGCTCCAGCTCTCCTCGTGTCTCTCTGAGTCCTGTTTCCAATTGCTTCAGAAGTTTCCATCACAATAAGTACAAGTTAAGATGTCCAAGACACGTCACGGGCCACGGTCTGACCGCACGGTTGAGATGCCACCATCAATTCTGAGGGTTCTCCTCTCTGGTGGGAGGTGTCAACTAGCATTCTTCAATAGTTAGACTAAACAGCTGAGGGACACAACTTTGGTTGTCGCTTATGGCTCGGAGTCATCTGAGTGAGCGAGCGAGCGTGCGTGCATGTGTGTATGTGTGGTATGTGTGGTATGTGTGGTATGTGTCATAGGGCAAAGGAGGACATGCAGGGCATATGATTCCCTGACACCTGACACATTTGAATAGGGACGATGTCAGTATCTCAGGGTTAGGGACTTGGCTTGGGAAACAGATGGTCACTGGTTCAAGTCCTAGTATTATGTATTTATTTCAACAAGGACCTTGCATACAAATACATTCATCTCAGAAAAGAGAAGAGATGCCAGATTACAGATAATGGCTCATGTGCATCTGCAGTCCTGAGGCAGGTACATAGCAATCAACACACACTCAAACATGGCATCATCTCTATCACACACACAATTATAAAACATGGCAACATGTGTGGCTGAAGGTGTGCCATCTGTGGATGTATGACCTAAAGTGTATAGGTGCCGTTTCAATGTGTGTACTTGTACTGTATATACTCACAGTAGAACTTTTGTGGGATTAATAAAAGCATGTTTTCTTCAGAAAGAAATGAGAAGACAGAAGTCAAAGCAAACCAACCTGAGCTCGACCGTAGAAGAAGGCAGAGTCGATAGAATCAGTCCTTTCTCCTGATAACAGAAGACCTCCCACCATGAGGAAGGGAACCCTACACACACACACACACACACACACACACACACACACACACACACACACACACACACACACACACACACACACACACACACACACACACACACACACACACACACACACACACACACACACACACACACACACACACACACACACACACCACACACACACACACACACACACACACACACACACACACACACACACACACACACACACACACACACACACACACACACACACACACACACACACACACACACACACACACACACACTTTTACAAACCAATAGAAGTGTATAAGTATGTATATACAAAGTAGTGAGGAGTCTTGACTTACCCCCAACCCAAAGCCATGAATATCCCTGGTCTGAGTCTCAGCAGATCATTTCTGTTTGTCAGAGCGAGACACAGAGGGATTAAACCTGAAAAAAACGAAAAACAAATGTGAACACCAGCGGGTGTACACGCATGCATTATAATCAGGATGAAGTCTAATGGCGTCTTACTGACGGAAACGGCATCCATACATCCCTGGACCTCATGTCAAGCTGTCTGCAAGGGTTATGCGAGTGTGTCCATGCTTGTGTGTGAGCGGGTTTGCAATAAAAGAGATTCTTAGTATCTGTGATAGTAACCGTTTAAGAGCTAAATGTTCTTAAAAGTTGAATATAGGTTAGAAGAGTATTGTGCTCACCGGTCCAGATGTAGGTGCTGTACAGAGAGCCGTAGAGCAGGCTGAAGGTGAGGATCTTTCCCAGCAGATTGTCCTCTTGTGTCGCCAAGAAGTTCCACAGGATCATACTGACACACACCAAAAACTACACGAGTACACGAGTGAATATGAGGAGCCATTGTTATGTCTGTTTAACATCACGTGCTGTACACGACTTGATATCAATGCTGTGTTCATAAAGTACTTGAGACTGACCTGAGCGAGGAAGAGATTTAAGGCGAAGAGGTGAGGGAGTCTGTTGAACTTCCTGCTCAGCAACATCACCACTATGGTCCACACCTGAGGGGGGACACAGGCACACGCATATTCATTATGTGTGTGTGTGTGTGTGTGTGTGTGTGTGTGTTGTGTGTGTGTGTGTGTGTGTGTGTGTGTGTGGTCTAGCATTACTATACTTGTAGGGACCTACATTTGTTTACATAGTCACGTCTGGGGACTCGCCTCCCTTATGGGGACAAATCGGAGGTCCCCATAAGGGGGGTCATTAATTTTAGGGTGAAGACTTGGTTAGGGTTAGGCATGTGTTGGTTATGATTAAGGTTAGGATAAGTCTCCAGGAAATGCATGTAAGTCAATGTAATGTCCCCTGAAGTGATGTATACATGGTATGTGTGTGTGTGTGTGTGTGTGTGTGTCAACCATGTTTTGCATTTTTTATTCATAGTCGTATTTTTAGATTCAGCAAACACACACTCACCAGTGCTAGCAGGCTAACGATGCTAATGTTGAAGCTAACGTTCTGCAGTTCAGTCACCAGGGGGGCGGGGTCCATCAGAGGGATCGTTAGTAACCATGCCGACACGTAGATGATGGGAGCCGACAGAAACGTACTGATCACCATCCCGGATGTTACCTGAGGAACGGGAAAGGAGGGGAATATCAAAATGCGTTTTTTCATAACATCTTAATAATTGACCACAACGTGTGCAGTAACTGAAGGGAAAGAATGTCAAAATGTAATACCTTGGAAAATGCCGTTTAATACTTTTTAATAGTCTTAATTTTCGCTACATTTATTTATCAACTTGTAATACTTTTTAAGCCCCCGCGGACACCCTGCTACGTGAAGCACTTTGAATTGCCTCGGTGTCTTAAAATGTGCTATACAAATAAACTAACCTTGAACCTTGTAACATTTCAGCCATTGCTTTGTTGCGTCAGCATCAACAGTACTTACCAC
Organism: Champsocephalus esox; assembly: GCA_036324585.1. Taxonomy (NCBI): domain Eukaryota; kingdom Metazoa; phylum Chordata; class Actinopteri; order Perciformes; family Channichthyidae; genus Champsocephalus; species Champsocephalus esox. The sequence continues at coordinate 34,873,470 of CM070497.1, forward strand.
CTCTAGCTCGAGGTTGTAGTGTGCCGCATAGATGGCCACACTGGGCGCCGTTGGGAAGACTCCATACAGGAAAGCAAAGTTAGACAGACTGGTGTGATTGGAGCTGGTGCTGTTCACCCCAACATCCAGAATATCCACCATGTCTTTACACACCAGAGGCATCACCAGGCTGCACAGAGACACACACACACAACTTCATCAAAGACCAGCTGTTCAGGCAGTCGTAGTTATTGAGGGTAGGGGTGTATGGAAATATTGTGGCACTCCGCTTGTGCAAGAAATAGTCCCTTTATGAAGCTTATAAAAATGGAAATATCTTTTTTAAAGCCGTATACGGTGGTGTCGTTGCACTGGGCAGAAATACAGTATATTGAGCGGTTCCAGCGAACATTGCCTCGCTATACTGTACCGTAACACTTTTGATTATCCGGTGTGCTGCAATTAAAGCCACCCCCACATTAAAATCACACATTAACCCAATGCCAGTCCTGCTTACAGTTTGGCTGTGATGAGGAGAATCAAGGCGACTCCGGTGTCTCTGGTGAGTTTCCTAAGCTGGCCGACCTGAGAGAGACAAAGAGAAATGACTAACTGAGGCTGAAATGGAAATGATCAGTGGCGTTTCTATATATGCAAAAGTGGTGGGGCACAAAAAACGTAGATGTCTATATATAAGCTTCTGCAGAGAGGTGCGTGGCTGGCGAGGCTCTGACTCTTCAGGTTTACAAATATCATATTTTGACCTAAATCAAAATCAACAGCTACGTTTCCCACAGATCTTATTTTGAGATATTTTCTAAAATCCTATGGAGAAATCTCATTGCTTTTTTGTGGAGGGAAGCCATGCGCAGCTTACTTCCGGGTTTTAGGACGCATCCCTCGTCTCCTCTTCACACACTCAGCTCTGAATGATGTGAGATGACGTATGGTGGGGATGGCAGCTCTATGCCCCTCTGGTTATTATTTTTTGCCACACACATTAAATAGGAGAATACTCTGAGCATGCGCAGTGTAGTTTTTACAGTCACCGTTCACTTAGACAGTGAGAGGGAGGGGCAGGATCGGGTTGTGTCCCACATGGCTCTAAACAGCTCAATAGGCACACACTGTAGACACTCATTAGAAGAACACAGACTGAAACAGCAATGTGCAGACGAATCAGATGATTAAACATGATCTTAAAATGTATTTTGGCAACCGAACAAGTGTTTGAATGCGTACATTAACAGGTTTTATATCACTGCCCGTCTAACACACCATCTGACTTTCATTACATTTGTCTCGAGTGTTTCGTCAACTTAATGTGTTGCTTAAAATAATGCTTCTGCATCCAGTCTGTGACGCTGTGAGTGTTGCACGGCCAGATACGGCTCAGCTGACTCAGATTAGGAGATATGTGATACATTATGAAGTGATATGCCGCGGACTGTACTTAATGTACTCTGATCCGGTTACTTATGTCGTGGCCGATATTTAAGTAAGCTTTCTTAACGCTAATGTTATACTAGTCTGCTCTGAAGATGGAGGTGATATTCTATTCATGTTCACGTTCACACAGTCGGTGATTTTTGCCGGCCGTCTTTCCAGCGACGGCAGCTTTTCTGTATTTCCTTTCTCCTGTGATATGACTTGATCGCTTTGAACTCCGCACACTGAGCTCTGATTGGTCAGCAGGCGGTGCTTTCACTGAGTTGAGCTCTTAGCCTGGAACCTAACCTGCTCCGGGGCAGGCTAGCCGCCCAGCATACGTTACCATGGAGATCTAGCCCGCTAAGAAGAGAACCAGCTTCGTAGGACCGGAAACCCAGAGTTTTGGTTCATACAAAAAATGTATTACCCTTTGCATTAACAAAAGGGGTCATTCCATCCAACTACTGCTGACTTTACAGTAGTCAATCAGAATGTAATGTGATCAACCAAAAGAAACTACCATAGTGAGGCCGAGGTAAAACAGAGCCGCTCCTCCAAAAGAGTTGGCCAGGCCGTCGATGAACTGAGAGAGCACGGCGGGGATCTGCTGGCCGAGTGCAAAGTGGGAGAGGATCCCTATTATCACCATGAACACTATGGGGTTCTTCATCACCTGCGGGGGGGCAGAGAGAGGGCGGGGGCAGAGAGGGCAGAGAGAAGGGGGGGGGGCAGAGAGAAGGGGGGGGGCAGAGAGAAGGGGGGGGGGCAGAGAGGGGGGGGCAGAGAGAGAGGGGGGGGGCAGAGAGAGGGGGGGGCAGAGAGAGGGGGGGGGCAGAGAGAGGGGGGGCAGAGAGAGGGGGGGGGCAGAGAGGGGGGGGGGCAGAGAGGGGGGGGGGCAGAGAGAGGGGGGGGCAGAGAGAGGGGGGGGGGCAGAGAGAGGGGGGGGCAGAGAGAGAGAGGGGGGGGGGCAGAGAGGGGGGGGGCAGAGAGAGGGGGGGGGCAGAGAGAGGGGGGGGCAGAGAGAAGGGGGGGGCAGAGAGAGAGAGGGGGGGCAGAGAGAGGGGGGGCAGAGAGAGGGGGGGGCAGAGAGGGGGGGCAGAGAGAAGGGGGGGGGTCAGAGAGAGGGGGGGGGAGAGAGAGGGAGGGGGCAGAGAGAAGGGGGGGGCAGAGAGAGGGCGGGGCAGAGAGAGGGAGTGATTAACTTACATGAAAACTAAAAGGCATACATTCAACAACACTTCAAATACATTCAAAGTTAGGGGAAAGAAGGTGGACGAACACAAGATTATAGCAGGCTTAACAAAGCTAAACACAAAACTGGCAATGAATAAACCGTAAGTACCGTACTTTTCGGACTATAAGCTGCGACTTTTTTCCCCATTTTTGTGTACAGCTAGCGGCCACTAGGGAACCTCGTAAACCTATGGATTTTACAGGTAACATTAACCACCTTTAACGCTATGGGCTCTAGGACCGGTCCGCGCCCGCCACCTTTAAGCGGCGGGCTCCAGCAGGAAAAGCTGGAGGCCGGAAAAGAGTGAGACAGGTAGCGCGCCAAAGTGAAATGGAACCGAGAGACAGAACGAGAGCGAGACAGACGGACAGTTTAGCTGCTGCGGCTTACATGCAGGTGCGCTTTATAGTCCGGAAAGTACGGTAAGTATATGACAGTGTTAGATTGTTCCAAAATGAAAACGATCTGACTCAAATTAAGTTCCATAGCATCTTCAGAATATATACTGCCATACTTCAGACTTCAGAAGGACCACGAAAAATGGTGGGTAAAATCTGTAGGAGTAACTCTGTTTGAATAGTTTTTATAATTACATTTTCTGATTGGTTTTTGGTTCTGAAAAAGGGTGTGTCTCAAACAAGTGTCTAAATTAAACTAAACGTCATCACGCCCAACATTAGCGGTGGTGAAGTGAAGTCAAGTGACCGTGCTGTAGTTCCTTTATAGCCTAACGATAGCTTTTGACTTCAAAAATCATAAAGGAGTGTTAATATGTGGAGGAGGTTCAGCTTAACAAAACCTGTACCTTTCATAAACGTGTGTTTGCTAAACTTATATTCAGAACTCCAAATGCCGACTGTCCAAAGAATCCCTTATAATAATAATAACACATTTTATTTCGAGGCGCCTTTCAGGACACCCAAGGTCGCCTTACAGTGCATTTAAAAGTTAAAACAGCTAAAACAAAAACGGAACACAATTTAATCGAACCGACAAGATGCTAGCTTGCAGCCTACCGTTCACACACATTACCTGTAGGACTACGACTCCCACGATGCGCTTCGTGCTGTGTGAATGGTTGGTCTGCTTCCACTTCTGCACCTCACACAGAGCGAAGCCGATGGGATTGAGCAGCATGAGAGAAACCGGGGCAACCAGATAGATGTACTGCAGGTACTCTGGATACGTGCTCCGGTACAAGGCATCCACTAGAAACACAGAGAGAGGAGACTTGAAGGGTCACCTATTGTGCAACATCCACTTGTTCACGTCTCCTCTACATCAACATGTGTCCCCTCTTCTTCATGTCTCTTCCACATCAACATGTGTCCCCTCTTCTTCATGTCTCTTCTACATCAACATGTGTCCCCTCTTCTTCATGTCTCTTCCACATCAACATGTGTCCCCTCTTCTACATCAACATGTGTCCCCTCTTCTTCATGTCTCTTCCACATCAACATGTGTCCCCTCTTCTTCAAGTCTCTTCTACATCAACATGTGTCCCCTCTTCTTCAAGTCTCTTCTACATCAACATGTGTCCCCCTCTTCTTCATGTCTCTTCTACATCACCATGTGTCCCCTCTTCTTCATGTCTCTTCTACATCAACATGTGTCCCCTCTTCTCCATGTCTCTTCTACATCAACATGTGTCCCCTCTTCTTCATGTCTCTTCTACATCAACATGTGTCCCCTCTTCTTCATGTCTCTTCTACATCAACATGTGTCCCCTCTTCTTCATGTCTCTTCTACATCAACATGTGGTCCCCTCTTCTCCATGTCTCTTCTACATCAACATGTGTCCCCTCTTCTTCATGTCTCTTCTACATCACATGTGTCCCCTCTTCTTCATGTCTCTTCTACATCAACATGTGTCCCCTCTTCTTCATGTCTCTTCTACATCAACATGTGTCCCCTCTTCTCCATGTCTCTTCTACATCACCATGTGTCCCCTCTTCTTCACGTCTCTTCTACATCAACATGTTAAACAGGGCTGAAACAGAGGGTATTATGGGTAATGCTGCAATGATCTGCTTGGTGTTTCAGCCAATCAGAGGCAGGCTCTGGATATATCTGAGACCTGTGATATATAGATGAAAAACTGTACGATAGGGAGCTTTAGAAACTGTATTTTCAAGAGCCTTTGAGGAGAAAGCATCAGTGTGTTCCTCACCTATGGGGTATCCTAAGGCGAAGTCATTGCTCTGCGTAGCAAAGATGGCGTACAGACCCGCCTTGCTGTATCTGCACTCTGGACCGGCCACCATCAGAGTCAGAACACACACCAGCGCAAACACCGTCACCTACACACAGCATGCAAACAAAGGCTTTATTGTTCATACACACGACAGCAACAGCATTGGTTGGGCTATGGACATCGTAAATGCTTCTCCAACACGGCACCATACTCAATATAACCATAAAATACATAAAAGTGCAATGAAGCAAAAACAAATTAAATTAGGTTGCAGGAGAAGAGCCTCAATGTAGGTTATAATCACATGACTTCTTAAAATCCCACACCATGATATAACAAAGAAAGTAAATACATATATTGTGTACTTGTTATTGGTTTGTCACTACATGTACTATGTATGTATTTACAGGCAGTGTAAAGAAAACAAAACACGCCTTATTGTATGACGTTGAATTATTTAAGTGAATTAAATAAGATACATAAACAGACAGTCGGACACCAACCTTAGCGACCAGGACGCTCCAGAGAAACGCCCAGATGACGTCCCCAAAGTCCAGCAGCACCATGTTTTTGAAGAGCAGAGCTGGAAGAGCGAATTTAGACACAAAGGCCCCCAAACCCTTCGCCTGGCTCTGTGTGATGATATCGGCCCTGTCGGGTCAAACGGGAGAGTTGGCAATAAACACACACATGTTGTTCACGGATAACTATTTATATGTTGATTTGGTCGTTCCAGCATACAGCAGACACTTGAAATGCTAGCTTATTATGTGACACCAACTTAAAAGACTACTCAGTGTCGTATATTTTCATATTTAACTGGGTGGATTAGGGGTTTGTTTGTGGACAAAACCAAAGGTGGTGATTGTCGTAACAGTAATAATAATAATAATAATAATAATATATTTAATTTATATAGCGCTTCTCATCTGCCAAGACAAATCTCGAAGTGCTTCACAACAAGGGATACTGATACACTTTGAGAGATTAAACAAATAATTGTAATAATAATAAGAAATCAAAAAATAAAATATAAAATGGAGTACAAAAATAAAAGTCGGAGATAGCGATAAAAATGGCAGTACTCCAGGTGTACTGTTAGACTTACTTTGTTTGTGTTGAGTTTGAATTAAGTGCGATTTAAGTCTTGTGACAGAGAGAAACATGAACACAGAAGGTTCACTGTAGTAGGTATCACTTGGTTTATGACGTTTTTAATGGCATTTTGCAAGTCTGTTCACTAAAGGTATCGGCGTTATAATAATCCCTTTAGATTGTGAGATTGTGTGAACTGCTTTTGCCTACCTGCCAGCTATGTAGCCACACAATATGATGCCAAAGCACTCGAGGAGAGCCGGGAACAGCTTATCGATGGACATGTGGGGCCCGGCTGCAGAGCCTGCCAGGGTATTTTGGGATATGTTCTTCCCGTGGATGAGCACGTAACTGTTGGCGGCCTCCATGATGAGGATATGATGGGGGTCCGCTAGATGGTTGGGGAGGATCAGCACTCTGGAGGAAACAAGGGATGTGTAATGAGTGGCGATGTACAACGCTCCTAAAAACAGTGCTAACACAAAGAGACTTTCCTGATTAACAAAACGTGTAAGTATCATAAACATGTGTTGGCCACAGAGCTTATTTTCTGCAATATTACAAAATCCAATGGTAAAATCCCATTGGCTTTTTGTCAAGGGAACCAGGGAGGTCGGCATACAAAAATACGCAAGGTTAACAAGGGATTTGCCCTGATGTATTTGGTGCATACATACAGTAAACACGGTTAAAGAAGCTACACTGTAGGAAAAGGACCAACAAATAAAGATACAAATCTATTTTAATAAAACTATTATAACAATAGCAATATGTACATGAAATATAGATATACCCTTAAAAATAAAATATGTGTAGTATTGGTATGACAAGTGACAAAAGGGAACATATTATTCTCAATATAACAGAAACATATTATGATTATACATTTCGATAAATAGTACGACACTTCCCCACTACAGGGAATCCAAAGAAAGGCAGATCATATTAATATATACGGTCAAATAGGCTGTTTCTGTGGGGTAAACAGTCTCTCATAGTGCCCCTTATACTCTGCTGAATTCTCCTTTTTTAAACAATATAATTGGAAAATAGTCCATGGTGAGACTTTGACAACATTTCGATTAATTGTGAAGCCCTACTTCCTACTACAGGGAGCCCAAAACAAGGCAGATTATATTAATATTTAATGTAAATAAGGGTGTTTCTGGATGTTAAACAGTCTTTGTTGGTGCCCCCCTTCTAACCCTTTGCTGAACGAAACAGTTCGCTCAGTAACGGTTCATGTAATGCTCCATTTTATTATTTAACGGCAATGTTACGTCACTTAATATTCATGCGATAAACAACAGCCTACAAATCCAACTGCTCCATTGTAACTGCCAGGTGACCGTTAGCACTAGCTCGGTGCTAAAAACATCAGGAATAATAACCGTTAGAAGCTTTATCATCAACACCTGGAATTTATATATCACTAAAAACGACTTGTTAAGAAATTAAGTGCTTACCTTTGTTTCTAAAAGACTGCTTTTGTTCACAAGTGTCCGATATTCATCTATCCTGCCGTGTTTTCGGCCGTTTTAGATGAGAAGCTCTGTATCTGACAGCTGCCCAGAAAAGCAACGCCCTAAACACATGACGGACAGGCGGTTCGGCGAATCAGCGCCGAGATACGCTTCAAGCTCCGACTGTGATTGGATAAAAGCGTGCGGCGGTGCTGCACTCGTGATAAGGTCAATGATTACATATTTGGAGCTTATTATGTGTTCAGTACAAATGAACTGCAACAAAGGTAAGTACATATTGATTTTATACGAAACCAATATGCCTTCAGTAAAGCAGTTAAAGTGCCCTAAACACAATTGTGTCTATAATTATATCACTTACTATTCTACACACTGTACACTACAACTATGGAGGACTGAGAATGCCATGAGAATAAAGACATCATAAATAAGAATGAGTTAATGTATGCATACAAAATACATACAAATAATAAAAAAGTAAAAGAAAATCCATAGGGCCGGGACTTTAACGCGTTAATTAAGATTAATTAACTACACAAAAATTAACGCGTTAAAAAAATTAACGCATTTTAATCGCACTTATTTTTGCACAGCGGAACGTTTCTCACTGGATGAGTTTCAGGCGTACCGATTATACTGGAGCACCAACTAACGTTCATGACTTCAGCATGGGACTTCAAACAACAACAAACCACGGGTGAACAATAGTCAAACATGAACGAACAAGCTGATGAGACCGCTTTGGTCGGCCCCGTGGATGGGACATTTTGTTTTAAAAAACGGACGGATGGAAGCGTCGATAAGAGCACGGTTGTGTGCAAATTATGCAAAAATAATTTGCATATCACCGCAGCACATCAAGCCTAAAGTATCACCTAAATGCAAAGCATGTAGCAGCTAGCGTGGACGTTAGCCCGACTCCGAGTGCAAGGAACCACACCCTGACCCAACCCACACTCAACCAGATGACTGGTTTCAGGGCCAGGATAAGTAAGTCCACGTCTGAGAGAATAACCAGCTCACTGGATTGCACTCGACTCAGGGCTCGACATTAAGGACTGCCCGATGGCCCGGGGCAATCTATTATGCCAGTATCATGCGGCTTGCGGATCCAGTAATGAGTGACCCACCGACAGTAAAACTAAACATATCTATAACTAGTTTAGGTAGTTTGAGAGGTAATTAAAATAGCTACGTGTGATATTCTAACCTGAAGTGTGTGTTTTGTTCCGCTCACCGCTGCATGCCATGTGGTTATGCAGAGCTGCGTGTCCACTCGTCAGCAGCAGCTGATCTCTCTCTCCCGTCAGATTAGACTTCACTCGCGTGTATGTCCATATCGATCAGATCCAGCTAGTTCTAGCTAATGATAGGACTACCTGCTTATTAAAAGACAACTACACAATAAGTGTCGCTATGCAACTGGATGAGGCCACAAAGTATAGCGCAGCATTATGCATTTGTTTACATGCCCACCGGAACCCCGAGGCATTACCAACAGATCAACGCACAATCAACCCATACAGGACATCTCTTTCTCCACATGAAGTGTTAGACATTAGAGTTGACTATTCTTGTCTGTCACATACTCTTCTTGTCTGTCACATAAGTGGCGCAACTGAAGCGGTATTGCGCTAAAGGGAAATTATTTTGACCAAAGATATTTAGATTTGCCGGCTAACGGGAACTCTGACGTGTGCTTCGCGGATGCGCTCGGCTCCTCTCGACTGCTGCTCGGGTCTGCTCGGTCAGCTTCCGGATGAGGAGGCATTCGTTCGACCAATTTACAGTAGTTAACATTACAAACATTTTTAACATATTTGATTAAAAATGCGATTAATTTCGATTAATTAATTAGATTAATTTTTTTAATCGAGTCCCGGCTCTAAAAATCCAGTAATAAAAGTGACATTTTGGAAAGAAATAAAGCTGAAATAAACAGTTAAAAAATAAGAGAGTACATAAATACATCAGGAAATACATATGTATTATGTGAGTCATGCCTTTGATGGTGATTAGTGTACGCTGTGTTCTGTATGAATTACATAGGCTTATTAAATAACTATGCCGAATCATATATACAAATGAATCTACCACTCAGATGTGTCTTCTCTCTAAAGAAGAGAAAAATAAATGATCAAATATTTTTAAAATGGCATTTTATAGCATGTTGTTATGTGGCTAAGCTCACCATTTGTGTGTGTGTGTGTGTGTCTGTGGTTGTGACTTCAACAAAAACATGAAATATAGCCAAATGCATGTGAGAGCACGGAAAAAAGTGTGTGTGTGTGTTGTTGTTGTTCATCCAAGCCTTTTCTGTTTTATGCTACACGTTCATTGCAATTCACACACACACACACACACACACACACACACACACACACACACACACACCACACACACACACACACACACACACACACACACACACACACACACACACACACACACACACACACACACACACACACACACACACACACACACACACACCTCCACATCCTGTGAATCAGAAAACATGTTCTCTTTTGAAAGTGTTGCTTTAATAAAATATAATATATCATTTGTTACTATCATTATTGCACAGTACAGACAAACAAGATTACATTATCCTTTTAAAGGCACACAAACAAACATCATGTCCTTCTTCTAGCCTCCAATCTGTCAGAGACGTTCGTTAAAGAAGTGTAGGAGGAAGACGTCGTGGATCATTTGGAGTCCTTGTCCATTTCGGGCTCTAAAGAGAAAACAGCAGAAACATATTTAAGATACCTTTCAAGATACATTCATTTATATTCCCCACTGTACATATTTTAAGGAGTCCTTGCAGTGAAACATGCATGTTAAGAAATACAATTCATAATCTCAGTAAGTAATTGTATTATCAGCCATAAGGTTTGTCATATCGTCTTGTGATATCTTGTGTTTTGTTTAATCGAACATCCCTCCGGAAAAACTAAACTATCTCCAAAAGACTATAACTAACTTTAAATGCTGTAAATCTATAAAAACGTGGAGTTGTTTAAGATCATTGTACATTTGCTCTCTCTCACCGCTGAAGCTGAACTGAGGGAAGCTGCTCAGATCTCCTCCTCCGTGAAGCCTCTGCAGCTTCGCTCTCTCCTCTGAAAGCTGTTTATCGTAATCTGGATCTTCCTCATTCAGCCTGGAGAGAGGAAGAGGCAAACGCCAAAATCAACTTTAATGTCAATCTTCTGTTCGTCAAATCAAGCAATCTGATTGGTTCTTAGCCGTGATATACTGAGCGTATACCACGGGTAGAATTGTAAGTTACTTTTCACAACAAGTCAGTATCACTCCGCGTCTGAGAAAAACAGTATACCGTTGGGCTGAAAAGCAAACTGCCTGCCGTTTGCTTTTCAGACTGGAACAAGAAAGCAGCGGAGAAGTAACGGAGCAGAAACCCTCCTTTTTACGCAGCGGTCCAGACGTAGACATCAAACGGCAAAACATTCAGTGTGCAGTTCCTTTGGCATCAGGGCAGGGATATCTAGATACTCTCCAAGGTTTGACATCATGAAGTGTGCTACTTTTAAAGCAAGCAACGATGCTTTCAAATCTGTAATCAAAGAGGTCTGCAAAAAACACTATCGGCCAATCAGATTGCTTGATTTGACTTGTCAGTTTTAGAAATATATTTACATTTCTTCCGTTACGGAACAAACTTACAAAGCATAAAATGGAAACATTTAAGATTAACTTCGACCTCCGGGGTGGTCTTACTATGGAGGAGCTTACTGTCGTGAGCTATTGCTTAAATATGCACACAGTAAGAGGCACAACAGTCAATATATACACAATAACAGTCACTTCGAAACGGATGAGGATGAATATATTACAACAGTACAAGTACGTACAGTAGTGCAAATGACTGTGTGTGTGTGTGTGTCCTTCTTAATCTGTTTCTCACCTCGTTAGCCTATTGGATATTTCCCCCAATGTTTATATTGGAACATACACGTTATTACATGTGCACAATTTTACTTATTTTCTAACTTCTTATGTTAACATGAATATCGATGTTATATTTTGTTTTATCTTCAATTGGACATTTAACTTGTATTTGCTTATTTTCAATCAATCAATCTACCTGTGCATGTTGTTGTATTCTCTGATCTTCTCAAGGAAAAGTCTCTGCACCGGATCTAAATCTGAAACACATAAAAACAATACTATTATTAAAGGGGACCTATCATGCAAAATCCACGTTTTGATGTCTCTTATACATAACTATGTGTCCCCGGTGTGTCCCCGGTGTGTCCCCGTGTCCCCGGTGTGTCCCCGGTGTGTCAGGGAACTCACGCGGCGTCAGAAAATAAAACCCCCTCTCTTTTCCTCCGTACCCAAATCTCTAAAAACGGGGAACAACGGAGCTGATCCAGATTTGCGTCCGATATGACGTCACATCTGAAATGTGGACCCACGGCCCAATCAGAAACGTCGCTATCAGAAACAATGCTAACGCTCAGAGCTAACCTGCACTGGAGAGCATGTGTGTGAAGAAGCAGGAAGTAGAAAGGAACTCACCTTGTGGTGTAACCGGCAAGAGAGAAAGCCTTTGAGCTCCAGACTGTTTCAGAGCCTTGATGATGCATGATATGGCGTTTCATCACGGCAGCATTTAGTTTAGACGGTAGCTGCCGGGTCCCGCATGAGCTCAGACCCCTCCTCTTTAATTTTTGTATCTATTTTTTTTATTTTGTAAAGCTTTATCCCCAAATCAGCACTTTTGAAACAGGAAGTGAAATAGAGGGATATGAGGCGTCGCTAGAATGATCTGTTTGGTATTTATCTGACAATCTGAAACCTGTGCTATTGCCTAAATAGGTGACCTTTAAAACCCAAAACTATAACGAAACAATAATATACAATTCTGAAAAACTCCAGATTATGATTAGTTAGTTAAATTATCAAGGCAAGGCAAGGCCAGAGTATTTATACAGCACCTTTCAGCACAAGGCAATTCAAAGAGCTTTACAAAAATGAAAGACAGAAAGTTTATGGTTTTAGCAAATTAAGTACATTCATGAAATAGGTGAAGTTAGGCAAATAAAGCACTCGGATACAGCGAAGGCCTCAGTATGCTTCACACAATGTGGGTCTGATTGACTCACAGCATCTCCACATGGGGGGGTTGAATCCCAAAAGCATTCTGTAATTCGTTCTGAACGATCGATAGCTGTGATTGTGTCTGCATGTTTCTGTATTCACCTGCGTGTGATCCTGAGGCGTATTCGTCCCTCAGGGCTCCAGTGTGCGTTTCCTCCTCCATCTTCAAATCTTCCGTAACTACAGCAGCTGTTTAGTTAAAACAACCGAGAGGAGAGATTAGGGCAAAGCATCTAATTTGGTTTCCGTCCAGATCTCTTTGACAGCTTCACAAAAACCTGTTGTGTCTCATTTCCAATCAAGACATGTATTTCTAAAGGGTCCATCTCAGAGTCTTTTGGAGTCAAAGACCACCATTTAAAGACTTCTATCAAACAGCTGCCAAATCTTACATCCATCCATCTTCTCCTCTTCTCCGTGGTCGGGTCTCGGGGGTATCAGTTCCAGCAGAGAGCCCCAAACGTCCCTTTCCCCTCATCAACCAGCTCTGACTGGGGGGTCCCAAGGCGCTCCCAGGCCAGCAAGAGATATAGTCCCTCCACCTGGTCCTAGGTCTACCCCTCGGTCTCCTCCCAGCTGGACGTGCCTGGAACACCTCTCTAGGGAGGCGCCCAGGTGGCATCCTAACTAGGTGCCGAACCACCTCAACTGGCTCCTTTCGACGCGAAGGAGGAGCGGCTCAACTCCGAGTCCCTCCCTGATGACCGAACTTCTCACCTTATCTCTAAGGGAGACGCCAGCCACCCTGCGGAGGAAACCCATCTCGGCCGCTTGTATCCGCGATCTCGTTCTTTCCGTCATGAACAAGATTCTACCCTATTTTATTTGTATTTACTTGCACTATTTTAACTATTTCATTGTGTTGCTCTGTTGGAGCAGCCTGGGACCCCAGATTGTCATTGACATATCTACACTGGAGCTAAGTACGAATGACAATAAAAGTGTTGTGTCTCGTCAAATGTGTTAGTTATGTTTATGTGTCATGTCTGTCTATTTATGTCATTTCATCTCTAGTCAGTCTCTGTGTGTATTGTCATGTCTCATTTTCCATTTCCTGCTCACTGACCTCCTCATCCTCTACCGACCCCCCCGGTCCCTCAGATCCTCCTCAGCCGGTTTGCTTTCCATCCCCAAGGCCAGACTCCGGAGCTTCGGGGACAGAGCCTTCTCTGAGGCAGCCCCGAAGCTCTGGACCTCCCTCCCCCAAGACCTCCGTGAGTCTGAGTCCCTCACCCTGTTCCAGTCCCGCCTCAAAACCCACCTCTTCAACTCTCTATCCATAAGCCCCGCCCCCTCTCAACTCTCTATCCATAAGCCCCGCCCCCTCTCAACCAACTTCCTCCTGACTGCTTTTCTGTTGTGTTTTGTTTCTTTTTGGCTTTGTCTTTGTTTTTGTTTTGTTTGTCTACCCTCCCTCCCAAATGTAAAGTGTCTTTGGGTTCAGAAAAGCGCTATAATATATTATTATTATTATTATTTCAGGCCCCGTTACTTCCTCCCCATGTGTTTTTCCCCGCCCTTGTCAGCGTCTGCAACGTTTTGCTACATTCAAGACGTCTCCGGGTCGTGCCTTTGGGTTCTCCAGTTTGGTGCTCCGGAAGGTTGGAGATCTGCTCCTCACCATCCACCCTTCCCCTGAGGTTCGCAGCCTGGGCGTCACTCTGGCCTCTAGCCTCACCTTCAACTCCCACATCAGGTCTACCGTCAAAACTGCTTTCTTTCACCTTCGAAACATCTCCAGACTCCGGCCCTCTCTCCCCGACCCCGTTGCAGAAACATTAATTCATACCTTCATCTCCTCTCGTCTGGACTACTGCAATGGAGTTCTGTTCGGGGTCACCAGCAAAGCCCTGGACAGGCTCCAGTACGTCCAGAACTCTGCAGCCAGGCTCCTCACCCACACTAAGCCCTGGCAACACATCACCCCCACCCTCATCCACCTTCACTGGCTCCCGGTCAAGTCACGCAGCCAGTACAAACTCCTCCTGCTAACCTACACATCTCTCCACTCCCTAGCCCCTCCATACATCTCCGACCTCCTTCAGCCCTACACCCCCTCTCGTCACCTGCGCTCCTCTGACAAAGGGCTGCTCTCCATCCAGCGCTCCAAGCTGAAAACATTTGGCAACAGAGCCTTCAGTGTCGCAGCCCCCACCCTCTGGAATTCTCTGCCCTCTGCACTCAGGAATGCAGACACTCTGGACACCTTCAAAAAACACCTCGAACAGCATCTGTTCACTCGGGCCTTTGGCCTCGACTAAATTACAGTCACTTATTTCCTGATATTGCTCTGTATGTTTATTATTACCTTTGTTTTGTTACTTCCCATTGTAAAGCGTCCTTGGGTTTCGTGAAAGGCGCTATATAAATTGAAATTATTATTATTATTATTATTAGTTTGTGTTAAGGTCGTGACAAAAAGCCTTGAATCCTTGAAGACGACTCGCTGTTATCGAGGTTGTAAAATCCTTACACAAACGTCACGATAATAAAACACGTCCAAAAACCGCCTTTTCCAACGTTCAGCAGATTCATCGTTGCATCTCTAGTATCTTCTCACTACCCCCCTTTTCATTTGCTTCTACCTGTTCCTCTACACCTTCAGGAGTCGAACTTACCCTCCAAAGTATCCGCTCGTATGACCTCCTGCCCAACGGGGCCTACTCCGTCCTCGTGTCCAGAAACAGAGATGAACCGCTCCTCCGTCGGGACATCTATCTGCAGACCGTCAGACGTCTTCAGAGTCTCCGTCGCCTCCGTATCCTCCACCTCTCCACGATCAGCTTCTCTCTCCAGATTATCGGTGGCTTCGCTCAGAGACTCGTTCTCCGGCGTTTCCGGAGACGCCTCAACTTCCGCCATAGCCTCCAACACGCTCGCTCGCTGCCCTACGGACTCCTCTTCGGCTTCCTGGACAACAGACTCACCACGTTGCCGTTCGTCCTGCTGCCTCGCTGCTTGCTTAAGACCAAGTATGGCCTCCAGCATGACGGCGGCCTCAGCTTCTATTGCATCTGTAGCTTCGGTGATAGAATCCAGCGTTAAAACGTCTTCCTCCGACGTGTCCTCGTAAACAACAACGTCCTCTTGTGTGGTCTCAACTCTCGTCTCCTCCTCTTTGGCGAGTACCTCGGCTCCGTCCTCCAGGGCATTCCTTGTTTCCAACAGAGCTTCAAGACCTTCGAATCCCTCCATGGCCTTTGCTAAAGTTATCGATTCCAGCGTCATGGCTTCTTCCTCCTCTGTGTGCTCTCCTTCTGCTTCAGGACTTTTGGAAAGCTCAGCGGGAACATGACGGAGAAGCTCCTTCGCTAGCATGCCACTCGTTCCTTTTAACCCACGAAGATCCTCCGAAAAAGAGGAAGGAACTTGTGTTAAGACGTCTCGTCCGTCGTCGCTTAAATTCTCCGTGTCTGTCACAGCAGCTTCGTCATTCGCTCCAATCTCCTTCAGCTGTTCTCCTTCGACGAAACATGTTGTTAGGATGCGCTCTTTGTTTTTTACAGACGCTACCAGAGCCTCGTCTACATTCACCGAGCAGGATTCTACATTTGATTTATTATTCGAAGGCAAGGAGTCTTGTGCATTTAGGATTAAGGCAGCATGTGAGAGGTTTTCCGCTTCTTCAGTTTCTATTGCGGGCTCGATTGGACCTTCAGAAACAGCCGATGTACTGGTCTCTACCGTCCTTTCTGTTAATGCTTCGTCTTTGGAAGTGTACGAGAGGTTATCAGGACCAGAGTCTGTGCTTTGGGTTTCTACTTTCAGGTCCTCTTCTTGTGCCGTGACATCTACTGTAGTTTCGACTGGATGTTCTGGAACAGCAGCTTCAGTTTCGAGTGTTACGAATGAAAGATTGTGGGCTTCTATTGTTTCTATTAGAGGTTCTTCCTTGGTAGTGTGTGAGAGATGAACAAGACCCAAGTCTGTGCTGTTGGCTTGCATTTCCACGGTAGCTTCGACTGACCCTTCGGCATCAGCAGCTTGAGCTTCTATTGGTTCCAATGGGACGTGTATGGCTGCTACTGGTTCTATTGTTTCTATTAGAGGTTCTTCCTTGGTAGTGTGTGAGAGTCCCGAGTCCTTGCTTTTGGTTTCTACAGCATGTACTGTGACATCTCTTGAACTCTGTGCTGGATGCTCAGCAGCTTCAGTTTCTAGGGTTTCTACGGGAATGTGGCTTGTTTCTACTTGTTCGA
>CM070497.1:34902715-34907715 GCA_036324585.1 Champsocephalus esox
AGGCATCAATAGTAAACAACAGCTCAAAAAAAGCTATATACTCAACATCATAAACAAATAAGAAATTAAAATGGTACTCAAAGAACACAGGCGTCCATCAAGGCCAAATGCCAATGTAAAATAAGTTAAATAACATCTATGTAACCACCCCCGTGATTATGGTTTGCTCCAAAATGTAATGGGTTCTTCCTCGGCCCATGCTATGCTCATCCTTTGCTCTTAATTTCAGTAGTTTCCACATTAAATACAATAAAAAAAAACGTCTTGTAGGCGGTAACTATAAGTCCTTAAACTTTGGAGAAGGAATTTGTAAACTTGAATACTTTTAGCTATCGTGAGCTGCCGCAGTCTTTAGCTTACTAGCTAGCCTCGTGCTAATTGTAAGCAGCTACTACAGCTTTTACTCTCAAAACGGTTTAATAATCTGCAGTTTTATTCAAGGAATAGCCCAAAGATTATAGGGCAGATGATATTCTATATATACATATTGTCTTCTTCATCTGCAGATGCTGCATTGTCGTCCAATTGTATACCAAATATTTACAAGTACGCTAAATGTGGATTAATCCGCCACTGAAAATAGTCCCTCACAAATACAATAATTCCTCCGTTTGCTTTAAATTCCAGTGCTTTTTGACAACAAATGATCCAATTTAACAAACAATACACACATTTACTGAATGAGCTATTTTATACGTCAGCAAATTTCTACTTTGACTATTCAAAATGGCCGCTGTGCAACATTGAGTCCTGCTCTGCTCGAATACCAGCGACAGTGTGTGCGTTTCAAAAGTGCTGGGAGTGCCAACGCAGTAACTTTGTTATTTATACACTTATTTTCCTTAGAGTGTAAAACGGTCCAAAAGGCTGTTTCCTATCAAATACATGTCAGTAGTACCTTGCATGTTCAGGGTTTAGCTCCCCTGCATATATAGCGACGGCCACTTTAACAACAGCATTGTGAAATCTTTCTTTACAGTACCTTAATTTATGAATTAGCTGTCACCTGTTCCCTGTGCGTTCCAGCATATTATATTAGAAACATGATAAAAGGACACTAGACACTTGTCATTTCGGGTTTTTCCCCAGCTTATTAGCATCGTTTCTCATTCAACCTGTACTGTACATATATTTTGTTTTCCGACATGGCAAGTGTTCAATGAAAGCTCAAATTGAAGTCCCTTTACATGCAGTCACTCACAGCAGAAAGCCTGAGGAGTTTCATTTAAGACTCTGACGTTAGAAAATAAAAATAAAATGTACACCGAATCGTACCTTAATTTAGCCTGTCCGCACATCAACACTCACACAGTCGTTCACACACTCACACACACACACTAACACACACAGGGTTAGTTTTTTTAAGGGACTAAAAGGAGAGCTGGGATTGTCACTGGAGTGTCTGTGAGGCTGAAGCAGAGGAGGAGGAGAAACCCGGCTGATATCGAAGAAACCGGACTGGATTCAATTCAAATGAAAGAGGACAGACGTAGACTGCACTGGAAATAGGCAAAATAAATCGGTGGAGTGCAAAATAAAGTCGCCCATTTGGTGCCAATCTGTACAACTGGTACGATCTCTAACCAGTAAACCGTTTTTAAGACCTGCTAAAATCAAATTAAGAACTGAAATCGCATCGCACGTTTCAAGAGGTCATGACATGTTTTGCCTATTTGAAGCTGCAGGATTTTTCCTTTTTTGTTTTGTTTTCACCAGCTGAATGTAACGTAATGCGATGCAGTGATTCCATCTGAACCTGCAGATATCCGGTTCTAGGCTTCATATTAATCTCAGAAAGCTGGATAAAAACATGTATTTAAAAGGAGGAACATGTCTGCGTTAGTTTTAAATGACTAGCACGTACATTTAGCGTAGTACTTTACAAATTAGACAGCCACTCCGGTTTAAGAGAAAATATGGCTAAATGACATTGAGGTTCGTTAAGAATGTCTTTACAGATGTATTTATATATTGGTATGCCTTGTTTTTATGTTTCAAGACACCAGCCAGCCCAGATAATGTGAAATCTCATTCAGTTTCTGGTAAATGAATCTGTTATATTGGCAAAATGCACACATTAAGCACTAGATACACGAGATTAATCGAGGGGTTACAACTCAATTTTGACACAAAACAGGGTTGCAACATTGAGTAACCCATGTTAATGTTGTAGGTGGTGCACATTACCAAATTAATCAAATGACAAACTGATAGTAAATGTAGTTAAGCTCTTAATTGGTTCTTTTAAAAGCAAATGAGACTAATGTTATAAACAGCTCGCGCAAAAAATAAACTAAGATAAATATTCCAGTCCAGTCTAATCCAGTCTCTAATTTTGTCTTTTTTTCACTTTCCAGTCCGATCCAGTCCAGTCTGATCCTGTCCAGGTTTTCATAAATATTTGTTTACGGCTCTTCAAACAGCTGGAGGTCGAGCCTGACAACGATCTCTCCGGTTGGAACCTCATGGAGCAGCAACCGCTTCGTGATTGGTCCTTTAGAGCCCTGGTCCTTCTTTATTTCTGCCAATCGGATCTCTGTCCTGCCCAGGAAGTCTGTCGGGGGGCGGAGCCAAAGAGAAAGTGTGTAAATATATTATTAGGATGTTCTATACGAAGTGAACCACATTTAGCGCTAATAGTGATGATGTATTTCTGTAGGCAGACACTGAAGTTAGTATCTCCATATCCCTCGACTAAAAAGCCAATGGGATTTTTCCATTGGTGCAATAAAGGAACTACAGCACGGTCATATGACTTCACATCACCACCGCTAAGCTAAAGGCGGCTAATGTTGGGCTATAAAGGAACTACAGCACGGTCATATGACTTCACATCACCACCGCTAAGCTAAAGGCGGCTAATGTTGGGCTATAAAGGAACTACAGCACGGTCATATGACTTCACATCACCACTGCTAAGCTAAAGGCGGCTAATGTTGGGCTATAAAGGAACTACAGCACGGTCACATGACTTCACGTCACCACCGCTAAGCTAAAGGCGGCTAATGTTGGGCTATAAAGGAACTACAGCACGGTCACATGACTTCACGACACCACCGCTAAGCTAAAGGCGGCTAATGTTGGGCTATAAAGGAACTACAGCACGGTCACATGACTTCACGACACCACCGCTAAGCTAAAGGAGGCTAATGTTGGGCTATAAAGGAACTACAGCACGGTCACATGACTTCACGACACCACCGCTAAGCTAAAGGAGGCTAATGTTGTGCGTGATGACCTTCAGTCGTCTCATTCAGACACAAACGTTTATTGTCTCTGCTGGAGATACTGTATATGAATATTTGTATTGATATCTCGACTGACCGTCAGGAGAAAAACTGGTCTCGTTCGAACACAGTGACACACAGGACGTCCTGCTCCAGGTCCTTTATAAAAAACTGACAATTGGAGTTCCACTTCGGATTCAACGTGTCCTAAAAGAGACACAACAACACAAACATCTGTTTAAAGAAAGATCACAGAAGATGTAGAAATGTCTCTTAGTTTCCAATCAATGAAACAAATGAAATGTTGTGAACTTACCTGTAGTGTTTTAGTGATATGGCACTGTGAACCCATGGTCACCTCGCAGTATGGGTTACTCTTTCCTGGAAACACACAAACACATGTTCATATATATATTTATTGTTCTATAGACATTGCGATCATGGATTTATTTTGAATTGATGATATTGTGATCGCATTTTTAGTGTTTAACATTATATTGAATGGGCATCACTAGCATCGAGCTTTGGATGGAGGGTTCGGATTAAAGACTTCAATTCAAATAATGAGTGAAGGAGTTCAAGTATCTCGGGGTCTTGTTCTCGAGTGAGGGATCAATGGAGCGTGAGACGGGCCTGCACCATTGTGACGAAAAGGGAGCTGAGCCAGAAGGCAAAGCTCTCTGTCTACCGGGCCGTGTTCGTTCCTACCCTCACCTACGGTCGTGAAGGATGGGTCGTGACCGAAAGAACGAGATCGCGGATACAAGCGGTCGAGATGGGTTTCCTCCGCAGGGTGGCTGGCGTCTCCCTCGGGGATAAGGTGAGAAGTTCGGTCATCAGGGAGGGACTCGGAGTTGAGCCGCTCCTCCTTCACGTCGAAAGGAGCCAGTTGAGGTGGTTCGGCACCTAGTTAGGATGCCACCTGGGCGCCTCCCTAGGAAGGTGTTCCAGGCACGTCCAGCTGGGAGGAGACCGAGGGGTAGACCTAGGACCAGGTGGAGGGACTATATCTCTTCTGGCCTGGGAGCGCCTTGGGACCCCCCCAGTCAGAGCTGGTTGATGAGGGGACAGGAACGTTTGGGGCTCTCCGCTGGAACTGATACCCCCGAGACCCGACCACGGAGAAGCGGGAGAAGATGGATGGATGGAATTCAAATCATGAATACATGTTTTAAACTGAATTAAAGCAGTGTGTTGCACCCAATTACAAAGGTTATATGTTATGTGTCCACACTAAACGGCGTAATGAGGCAACAGCATATGATGATGTCCCTGGTACAGGTGTGTGTTTTTTGTCTTGGACCGTGTGAACGTGCACACGCTGTTTATTGTTGGAAAATAAATAGTTCTGAAAGCAAAGAACTTTGTCGTCAATGGAGATTACAGGCGTCCAACTAGATCGCCCAGTTCAGCCAATCCCTCGGCGATATCGAGTGGCAACAGTCACCACACAGTGTGTACGTACCATGTGAGCGACAGGGTTTGAGTTCGATTCCCTCCACGATGTTGACCATCAGTCGGCCGATTCCTGTCGCCCTCTGAGAGCGAACTGAGAAAAAACTCGTGTTATTTAGGAACACACAAAAAGAGGTCATTGCAGACAGCGGTCTTTCTCCCGATATGACGCTGTACCCTGGTGTCATTGGTTCGCTGTAAGAGTGTGATGAACAAGCTCTGTTTTTACTTTGAATAAACTACAAACATGGAGGAATTAATATCTAGAGTTACCGAGATAGGCTTTCTCTCTCTTCTTCTTCTCCGTCTCGATGAAGA
>CM070497.1:34912715-34960215 GCA_036324585.1 Champsocephalus esox
GTAGGTGGGTAGGTAGGTAGGTAGGTAGGTGGGTAGGTAGGTGGGTAGGTAGGTAGGTGGGTAGGTAGGTAGGTGGGTAGGTGGGTAGGTAGGTAGGTGGGTGGGTAGGTAGGTAGGTGGGTAGGTGGGTAGTGGGTAGGTAGGTAGGTAGGTGGGTGGGTAGGTAGGTAGGTGGGTAGGTGGGTAGATATATAGGTAGGTAGTAGGTAGGTAGTAGGTAGGTGGGTAGATATATAGGTAGGTAGGTAGGTGGGTAGATATATAGGTAGGTAGGTAGGTAGGTAGATAGGTAGCAAACGTAGGTAGGTGGGTAGGTAGGTAGGTAGGTAGGTGGGTAGGTAGGTAGTTAGGTGGGTAGGTGGGTAGGTAGTGGGTAGGTAGGTGGGTAGTATATAGGTAGGTAGGTAGGTGGGTAGATATATAGGTAGGTAGGTAGGTAGATAGGTAGCAAACGTAGGTAGGTGGGTAGGTAGGTAGGTAGGTGGGTAGGTAGGTAGTTAGGTGGGTAGTGGGTAGGTAGGTGGGTAGGTAGGTGGGTAGGTAGATATATAGGTAGGTGGGTAGGTAGGTGGGTAGGTAGGTAGGTAGGTGGGTAGGTAGGTGGGTAGGTAGGTAGGTAGGTGGGTAGGTAGGTGGGTAGGTAGGTAGGAAGGTAGGTGGGTAGTTAGGTAGGTGGGTAGGTAGGTAGGTAGGTAGGTAGGTAGGTAGGTAGTAGGTAGGTAGGGAGGTGGGTAGGTAGGTAGGTGGGTAGGTAGGTAGGTAGGTAGGTGGGTAGGTAGGTGGGTAGGTGGGTAGGTAGGTAGGTGGGTAGGTAGGTAGGTGGGTAGGTGGGTAGTAGGTAGGTGGGTGGGTAGGTAGGTAGGTGGGTAGGTGGGTAGGTAGGTAGGTAGGTGGGTGGGTAGGTAGGTAGGTGGGTAGGTGGGTAGATATATAGTAGTAGGTAGGTAGGTGGGTAGATATATAGGTAGGTAGGTAGGTAGGTGGGTAGATATAGGTAGGTAGGTAGGTTGTAGGTGGGTAGGTGGGTAGTAGGTAGGTGGGTAGATATATAGGTAGGTAGGTAGGTAGGTGGGTAGTATATAGGTAGGTAGGTAGGTAGGTGGGTAGGTAGGTGGGTAGGTAAGTACTTTATTGATCCCAATTTGGAAAATGTTTGCGTTGCAGCATAATAAGACAAGTACACTCGAGAAATTAAAAGAAATAAACAATTCAAAAGGTAAACATCTCAAATAGAAATAAAATAGCATTAAAAAAGTAGAAAATATATGAATTCAAACGATACAACATTGAATCTACATAAGTAGGGTGTGTGTGTGTTTGTGTGTGTGTGTGTGTGTGTGTTGTATACCTTCAGGAAGTCTTTGATCTCCGGGCTGTCGTCAGTTTTCTGCTGAATCAGCGTGGCTCCGTTCAGCTGACACGAGCAGAATCTGAACACGGAGTAAGAAAACAATTTTAAAAACATTTACATTGAAACGTATTTATTTATGACGGGCAGGAATTATCTGAGGAGCCTCTGATTGGCTAAAGGTGCGATCGAAAGGCTGAACCTGATGTATGGCTGCATGTGAGGCAGCTGATTGGTCAGGATGTCACCAATCATCTTCACCGGCATCCGGTCACCTGACATCTTCTTCCTCACTCTCAGAGCCCTGCAGGGGGAGACAGAGACACGTATTCTAATATAATAATATATACGGTAAAACAATAAATTCAAATTTAAAATTATTATGAATGAAAATGAAAGAATAAATAAATTACTATAGTTAATACACATATATTTTTTTTATTAAAGGTCCCATGTCATGGCCATTTCTACTGATCATAATTCCATTGTTGAGGTCTACTAGAATAGATTTACATTGTTCAATTTTCCAAACTCGTCATGACCGAAAGAACGAGATCGCGGATACAAGCGGTCGAGATGGGTTTCCTCCGCAGGGTGGCTGGTGTCTCCCTTAGGGATAAGGTGAGAAGTTCGGTCATCAGGGAGGGACTCGGAGTTGAGCCGCTCCTCCTTCGTGTCTAAAGGAGCCAGTTGAAGTGGTTCGGGCACCTAGTTAGGATGCCACCTGGGCGCCTCCCTAGGGAGTGTTCCAGGCACGTCCAGCTGGGAGGAGACCGAGGGGTAGACCTAGGACCAGGTGGAGGGACTATATCTCTTCGCTGGCCTGGGAGCGCCTTGGGACCCCCCAGTCAGAGCTGGTTGATGAGGGGGAAGGAACGTGTGGGGCTCTCTGGTTGAACTGATACCCCGAGACCCGACCACGGAGAAGAGGAGAAGATGGATGGATTTTCCAAACTCACATTGGTTTCTCACAGCATCTCTGTGTAGTCTGTGTGTATTCACTCTCTGTCCTACACGCCTGTTGGAGCTCCTGCTCCCTGTGAGCCCACTGTGCTCTGATGAGTCCACCACCGTTACAGCGGAACATCAGTGATTATGTGTTACAATGGCGTTTGTTAGCACACACACACACACACACACACACACACACACACACACACACACACACACACACACACACACACACACACACACACACACACACACACACACACACACACACACACACACACACACACACACACACACACACACACCACACACACACACACACACACACACACACACACACACACACACACACACACACACACGGCGTTCTGGGGCAGCATAGACAGGTAACCAGAAAAGCATGACATGGGACCTTTAAGACATTAAAAGGCTAATTTATCAAATGAATGAGCCGGTTAATTAAAAATAACTTTTGAATAAATAAATAAATAGAGATAAAATTAAATCCGTTAAATAATTATAATCATTATACAATTAAATCTCTTCACTTGAGCAGCTTGATACCATCTTATCTTATCTTGATGTTGCACATGTGTGTGTGTGTGTGTGTGTGTGTGTGTGTGATACAGGTGTGTGTGTGTGTGTGTGTGATACAGGTGTGTGTGTGATACAGGTGCGTGTGTGTGTGATACAGGTGTGTGTGTGTGTGTGATACAGGTGTGTGTGTGTGTGTGATACAGGTGTGTGTGTGTGTGATACAGGTGTGTGTGTGTGATACAGGTGTGTGCGTGTGATACAGATGTGTGTGTGTGTGATACAGGTGTGTGTGTGTGTGTGTGTGATACAGGTGTGTGTTCCTCTTTACTTGAGTAGCTTGATGTTGCACATGATGAGCTCCTTCCAGTTGACGAAGATCATCCCGACCTCCTTCTCGGTCAGCAGCTCGCACTCCAGCAGAGGTTTGTGGAAGATCTTAAATTCAAAACACAAACGCTTCACCAAAAACTAAATCATGTCGCCGAGTGGGTAAACACACAATACACGTATCATACCTCTGTGACGAGCTGCAGGTCGTTGGCGTAGTTCTCCTCGGTGACGATGAGCTCGTGGATGTATCCCTGCCTCTTCCTCTCAATCGGGCTCAGCATGTCCAGCAGGTGGAGGTCAGCGCACCCTGAAACACACACACACACACACACACATTACAAACACACACACACACCGCTGTCAGTCACACATCCTGACACAGGGACAGGATGTGATTAAAATACTCAAAATAATACAATACTTTAGTAATTGTACTTCAACAGATGCAAAAGACATACCTGAGGTCTGCAGATGTCTGAGCGTCGTCTGTTATATAAAGCGAATTATGTAAATCGGCGAAGTGTGTGTTAAAATAGGAATGTGGATTTATGAGTGGGTCTTTTAACAGTTACCACACGAGAAAGACATCTCATCGATAATAATTATAATAGATATTTGCGTGGTCGATAAATGTGTATCTGAGAAGGCATTTCTTCACTATTACTTCTTTGAGCGAAAATTGTTTTGTTAAAAAGTTCAAAATATGGATTACTAGCGTCGTCAGAGCTGAACGAAACACAACACGTTAAGATGCTATTTTTGCTCAATTATATTTTTGTTAATTTGCTATTTTTAATAAACCAAGCTGATTTATAAAATTGCATTATTACATTTAAATGTTCAGGCTTTTTTAGTTGTTTCAAAATAACATCGGTTATAACAGTAATATATAGACATTGTTATACTTATATCATGTGAACAATATACACATTATAATATTGCTTTCTATTATCCAAGTTTGTTTCACATAAAACATTTGTGGAATTCAATTTCCAAAACGGAGACGGCACGCAAAATAAACTTTCATTTTGAATTTGAGTAACACCATTATTTAGATTTTTGTCGCAAGCTATTGCATTAAGTTCATCAATTATTATGGTCGTGGAGAATTGTACAATAGTTGTACAATTCTATGTTTTATCCACAAATAAAGCTTTTTTTTAACATTAAGTGTGTGTGTGTGTGTGTGTGTGTGTGTGTGTGAGAGAGTAACGAGGCCAGTGGACTGCAGTCTGTCTCAGAGCATTTAATCATCAGGACCAATCAGATGTCACCGCTTCATCAAAAATCTCCACCAATAAAAACCTCCGGACATTTTCGCTATCAACGGCGTTACGCTAACATCATTCTGTACATTTTCATTCAACCATCCGTTCACTCATTCATCCACTCGTTGAGTTTCTGTGTCCATCTCACCGTTTGTGTCCATAAAACGTCTCATTCATGCTTCATATTCACTCACTGACACCAAGTGCATTCTGGGTACATTTGGCTGTTAATCCATTCATCAGAGTTGCTATATATAATCCATATCAACAATTACCATTCATTAGAGTAACTATACAGGAGATGTAATCATTTTTTAAACACCGAACTCGACCAGAGCCAGGGCACAAAGCGGGTAAACACGGTAAAAATACATAAATGTTAAAATCCAGAATGTTCTACTTCCACCTGCGTGTTTTAAAATGATTTAAAATGTAATGCTTATAGGGAGAAATCATGTCTGCAGGTGGGAGAGGTAGCATGTAGCGCTAATTTAACTAATATCGATGGAGCTGACGTGCATTCGGCTCTGGTCCAGGTGGGATTTTGTTTTAAACTAAAATACTGTCCGACTGTAAGGAGACGTCTCGACCATCGGCGTTAAAATAATCCTTTTGAACCAGAATCTAATGAGAGATACTAAGATGTATACAACAGCGCATCAGGGCCATTGTGAGATAAATAGTTCGTACAAGAAATGCAGCATTTACTCAAATAAATGCGGATATTATCTGTGTCTAAATTCGTGGATATTTTCTGAAACAAAACCCCGTAATTTGTGAGAAAGAAACGTTCAAATTCTCTGTTATTTAAGTCGTACATTTACAAGAAGAATACTCATCAGCCCGGAATAACTATCTGATGCAGCCATTTTAAAATGAAGCGTCGTGTTGATAAATAGTCGTTGTTTTTCTATTAAATGTGTGAGTTTTTTCTTGTTATTTTACCACATTAATGTCAGAAATTCTGAGTTCCATCCACATCATTTAATAATATGTTTTAACCCACAATGGCACTAATACACATATCGTATATTTCTCTACGTTCGGGACCCAAAACAAACCGGCAAGTGACCCAAAATGGGGCCTCCAGCCTCAGTTTTGTTTCCCAACCGATGGTCTTTGACTCGTCCTCCAATCAGAGCCTTCCCTCTCCAATACTGACACGCTGAGGAGCCAATGGGATCCAAGCAGGTTAACAACAACATCTCTATTGCTTGGTGTATTCAAATAACCGTTCCATTTGTGTTTCTCAGGGTAAACAATAACATCACAATACTGTCATCTGGATAAACAAAAACAACAACAAATAGTAAATTATATGGCAATTTCTATAAAACTAGTCTGTTGCTATGGAAAAAATATATATCTATTATTTAAAAGTGAGGCAATGCTGTCTGTCACATGTCTGTCACTCAACACACACCTGTTGAAATCACCGATATGATGCACGACGATATATTTGGCTGACGTTTAGTGGGGATAAATGTCTTAAATGTTACATTTGAGGCACAGGAAACGGCACTAATGGAGCGAATGATGCCTCTTAGTGCGGGGGGTTTAATATGCAAAGGGGGGAAGCAAATCCTTTTTTAGTGTCCGCTAAGTTCTGATGGCAAGGAGCTAAAACATTTTCAAAAAGGTGCATCGCCGTGTTCAAGGAGGTACAACAAATATGACTAGTTTGTGAAATTGAGCCACAACGAAAAGCAGCTCTTTAAAGGATATGTTGTCCTTTTGGGAAAGATGACGTGTGAGATGAGAAGATCAACACCAGTATCCTTTACATCGTCAAGTAGGTGCGGTTGTAATGGTTAGTAGTATGACAGGTGCTAAGGTTCGACAGCTGTTCTTTGATATATGTTAAATATTTAAGCCATTACGTGAACATAAACCAAGTCTGTGTGTTAAATACATTGCTAGAGCCAGCAGTCTATTAGCCTAGCTTAGCATGCAACAGAAGGCAGGGGAAAACAACTTTAAATCCTCTAAAATACTTATCTTAAGAACCAGGATTGTGATTGTTTTATCTTTTTAAAAGCGTGGAGCGTAAAAAGCTGGCAAAAAAATAAAAAGTTGGAGCTGTTTTGAGCCCAGCTAGCCGTTTATAAAGTCTTCCAGTTGTATGCTAAGCTAATAACCGCCGATCTGAAGTGTGTGTACTTAACAGAAAGTCATGAGTGGTATCGATTTTCTCTCACAAAGCAAACGAGCTTACTGTCCCCCAAAATGTCTCAATATTCCTTTCACTGGAATGATTCAAAGATGTGAGAAACGGACACGAGCGAGGGATTTTAGTTGTTCCTTGAACATCGTTCCACCCCTGCATATTTAGTACCAACTAATCTCTGCGTGTGTGTGTGTGTGTGTGTGTTAACGTCCATCATCGTGTTCTGCTAAACAGTGTGACAGCACTTTATCGTCATAGCAACAGACAAAACAAACATGTAAACAAAAAATAAACAGAACGTGAAACGGATCGGGTAAAATTAATACACATTTAAAGAATGTTAAAACTACAACGGATACAAACATAATGACAATTTGAGTGTGTGTGTGTGTGTGTGTGTGTGTGTGTGTGTAAACTGTTCACACTGTTTCAGGTTCATGTGCATTTCTTGAAACTCTCAAACTGTACCATGTTGCATCGTGTGTGTGCGTGTCATTTGGTTAGCTAGTGCTCATTTACCTCTAGCGCTAAGCTACGAGCTAAGTCCCATTCCAGGTGCTCGCTCCCTTCTATGCCTCCTTGCCTCCTTTCCTAGCAGGTAAAGAGAGGACAGGGAAACTAAAATACTTTTACGTGATAAGCCAATCAAGGGAGCGGCATTCTGGGTAGAAACTCAGCACTTAGCTGCTTTAGGACGCGTCTCAATACAGCCTCATCTCGTATCCTCTCCATCACATGATCTCCTTTTTGAGTAGGGGAAGAAGAAGGAAAGAGGAGGCAAGAGTCTTTGGTTTTGAGGAGAGGAAAGGTGAAGAGAGGAGACTTTAAAAAGGACAGATCACCACAAAAACAAGAAGTATATATATTTGAATCTGTAGTGCAAGGTAAATTGTTTTGGTGCGAGTTGCATAGTTTTGATAATTATCCGTCGTAACGATGTCTCCTTTCTCTCTAAAACAATGGCACTCCAAGCACCAAATAAACCCACATTTAAAGCCTTTTTTCTTTTACAGAACTCATGACCCGGTTACTCCAGATGATCCACAGATTTCATAAAGGAACTACTTTCTTTCCACCG
Source organism: Champsocephalus esox (assembly GCA_036324585.1). Classification (NCBI taxonomy): domain Eukaryota; kingdom Metazoa; phylum Chordata; class Actinopteri; order Perciformes; family Channichthyidae; genus Champsocephalus; species Champsocephalus esox. The sequence goes on from CM070497.1 coordinate 34,920,395, forward strand.
TATCACTCCGCAGCAGGAAACGTCATTGTAGAGAGGCTCGTGGAAGAAAATAGTCCCAATTTTGGCATCTTTCACAACACACACATCTGTGGGTCATGATTTCTGAGAAATGTATGAACTTACCTGACTGTCCTATACTTTTCACTTTGTCCTTTTATCAACTTTACTGATGAGTATTTGTCAGAAATCTCACTGTAAATAATGCAGAAGCACCGGTTGTCAACCCTACAATATCGTTGCAATATCCATATGGGGGTATTTGATTAGAAATACTCCATGTCTATCAGCCAAATGCTATCGAATTGGACGGTATCACCAAACCTCTGCACCCCACACTAAAACAATACACACATGAAATAGCACTACAGGTGAGAGGAGGAAACGTATATTTTGAGGTGAACTGTCCCTTTATGATTGAGACTTGTCCTCCAGCAGATAGTGGGTCTTTCTGTGGAGCTGTGGGAAGGGAGGGGTTAGTGAGTAACTGACAGTGAAAGAAGCTGCTGAACCAATGGGAGCGAGTTAGAATAAAAGAAATAATAAAGCAGGAAGAATGAGCCGATTCTAATGACAGAATCTCCCGTAAAGCCACAAAATGACCCACTATCCACTGAACCACGCTTTGATAGATTCATGTTAGTGTGTGTGAGAGTGCGTGTGTGTGTCCAGTTAAAACAGTCCAATCAGGGAGGAAGGAGCTCAATAGTCTCATTAGATCAAACAGTTTGGCAGAGTCCAGTCAGAGCCATGCATAGACAGTTTTTTTTGTTTTAACGTTACAGTCTGTCTGTTTGGCCACTATTGGTGGAGAGTCGCCATTTCCAGGGTCATGTGACCTCTTGCTGCTGTCCCATTGGTTGAGTGGCCTAGTGGGCGTGGCCTAGTGGGTCTCTTTGAGGGCTTTGAGGAGAGGGGGGTTCTGGGTAATGATATGATCCTAGAGAGAGGACGACAACAACAACATCAACAAAAACAACTAAACAAAACAACAACAATAAAAACAACAACCAATCGGGTGCTAGGTGGGTGGAGCGTGCAGCAAGACAGAGTGTGGAGGTGTGCACTGAGCTGGCATAGAAATAGAAGATCTAGAGCGACCAGTGAGACAGCTTCTATGTGCCGAACGTTATTGTTATTATTTACTCAATCATTTGTGATCGGCAGACTGTAAACACCAAAACAATGAGGTGGTATCAAAATGTTTGTCTAACTCTAAATTGAATTATTTATTATAGATTTGTTTCTAGTAATAAACTAAACTTACAAATGTAAAGGATACACATTTTTAAATATGAAAAAACGTTTTTCCCTGGGTTGCGGTTGAATAGTCAAAAAATCAGCTACTATCGTCTATCCCCATCGTCTATCCCTATCGCCTATCCCCTATCCCCATCGCCTATCCCCATCGCCTATCCCCATCGCCTATCCCCATCGCCTATCCCCATCGTCTATCCCTATCGTCTATCCCCATCGTCTATCCCCATCGTCTATCCCCATCGTCTATCCCCATCGTCTATCCCCATCGTCTATCCCCATCGTCTATCCCCATCGTCTATCCCCATCGCCTATCCCTATCGCCTATCCCCATCGTCTATCCCTATCGTCTATCCCCATCGTCTATCCCCATCGTCTATCCCCATCGTCTATCCCCATCGCCTATCCCTATCGCCTATCCCCATCGTCTATCCCTATCGCCTATCCCTATCGCCTATCCCCTATCCCCATCGCCTATCCCCATCGCCTATCCCCATCGCCTATCCCCTATCCCCATCGTCTATCCCCATCGCCTATCCCCATCGTCTATCCCCATTGTCTATCCCCATCGTCTATCCCCATCGCCTATCCCCATTGTCTATCCCCATCGTCTATCCCCATCGCCTATCCCCATCGTCTATCCCCATCGCCTATCCCCATCGTCTATCCCCATCGTCTATCCCCATCGCCTATCCCCATCGTCTATCCCCATCGCCTATCCCTATCGTCTAATCCTATCGTCTATCCCTATCGCCTATCCCCATCGTCTATCCCTATCGTCTATCCCCATCGTCTATCCCCATCGCCTATCCCTATCGTTTATCCCCATCGCCTATCACTATCGTCTATCCCTATCGTCTATCCCTATCGTTTATCCCCATCGCCTATCACTATCGTCTATCCCTATCGTCTATCCCCATCGTCTATCCCTATCGTCTATCCCCATCGTCTATCCCTATCGTCTATCCCTATCGTCTATCCCCATCGCCTATCCCCATCGCCTATCCCCATCGTCTATCCCTATCGCCTAATCCTATCGCCTAATCCTATCGCCTATCCCTATCACCTAATCCTATCGCCTATCCCCTATCTCTATCGCCTAATCCGATCGCCTATCCCTATTGCCTATCCCTATCGTCTATCGCCTATCCCTATCGTCTATCCCTATTGCCTATCCCTATCGCCTAATCCTATCACCTCTCCCTATCGTCTATCCCTATCGCCTATCGCCTATCCCTATCGTCCATCGCCTATCCCTATCGCCTATCACCTATCCCTATCGCCTAATCCTATCACCTATCCCTATCGCCTAATCCTATTGTCTAATCCTATCGCCTCTCCCTATCGTCTATCCCTATCGCCTATCCCTATCGCCTATCCCTATCGTCCATCGCCTATCCCTATCGCCTATCACCTATCCCTATCGCCTAATCCTATCACCTATCCCTATCGCCTAATCCTATTGTCTAATCCTATCGCCTATCCCTAATCCCTATCGTCTATTCCTATCTAAGGGATAGTGGATAGGAGAATTCAAAAGGATTTAGGAGAAGAGACTGCGGTGCTTTGAGAATCCGACTGCACTTTCGCTATCCGACGTGTTTATGATGCGATCACCATTCAAACATCTTTTAAAAGTTGAACAAACTCCACACAGCTCAGTAAAGACTGTTCAAAACTAACGTTCATGTTTCTCTCTTTGATTTTAATACTGATGAACGTTCTGAACAAAGCACTTTGGCAACTTACCACCTACGTTTTAAAATGCTTAACCGTAACTTTCATGATATCATTTCTCGGTCATAATCGGTTGTTTCCGTGAACGGCCGACTGTTGAGTGACGACAAATGCTGCGGCTGCAATGCATTGTGGGGCAGCATTTTCTCCTCTCCTTTCGGTGAGGAAGTTTGAAGCCTCCTTTCCTTTCATCGAGAGAATTGGAACGGCTCTTATCATGGCTGCCACTGAGGGAGCCACTATTGTCTATCCCTATCGTCTATCCCTATCGCCTATCCCCATCGTCTATCCCCATCGTCTATCCCCATCGCCTATCCCTATCGCCTATCCCCATCGTCTATCCCCATCGTCTATCCCCATCGCCTATCCCCATCGCCTATCCCCATCGCCTATCCCCATCGCCTATCCCTATCGCCTATCCCCATCGTCTATCCCCATCGTCTATCCCCATCGCCTATCCCTATCGCCTATCCCTATCGCCTATCCCCATCGTCTATCCCCATCGTCTATCCCCATCGTCTATCCCCATCGTCTATCCCCATCGTCTATCCCCATCGCCTATCCCCATCGTCTATCCCTATCGTCTAATCCTATCGTCTATCCCTATCGCCTATCCCCATCGTCTATCCCCATCGTCTATCCCCATCGCCTATCCCCATCGCCTATCCCCATCGCCTATCCCCATCGTCTATCCCTATCGCCTATCCCTATCGCCTAATCCTATCCCTATCGCATAATCCTATCGCCTAATCCTATCGCCTAATCCTATCGCCTATCCCCTATCTCTATCGCCTAATCCTATCGCCTATCCCTATTGCCTATCCCTATCGTCTATCGCCTATCCCTATCGCCTATCCCTATCGCCTATCGCCTATCCCTATCGTCCATCGCCTATCCCTATCGCCTATCACCTATCCCTATCGCCTAATCCTATCACCTATCCCTATCGCCTAATCCTATTGTCTAATCCTATCACCTCTCCCTATCGTCTATCCCTATCGCCTATCCCTATCGCCTATCCCTATCGTCCATCGCCTATCCCTATCGCCTATCACCTATCCCTATCGCCTAATCCTATCACCTATCCCTATCGCCTAATCCTATTGTCTAATCCTATCGCCTATCCCTAATCCCTATCGTCTATTCCTATCTAAGGGATAGTGGATAGGAGAATTCAAAAGGATTTAGGAGAAGAGACTGCGGTGCTTTGAGAATCCGACTGCACTTTCGCTATCCGACGTGTTTATGATGCGATCACCATTCAAACATCTTTTAAAAGTTGAACAAACTCCACACAGCTCAGTAAAGACTGTTCAAAACTAACGTTCATGTTTCTCTCTTTGATTTTAATACTGATGAACGTTCTGAACAAAGCACTTTGGCAACTTACCACCTACGTTTTAAAATGCTTAACCGTAACTTTCATGATATCATTTCTCGGTCATAATCGGTTGTTTCCGTGAACGGCCGACTGTTGAGTGACGACAAATGCTGCGGCTGCAATGCATTGTGGGGCAGCATTTTCTCCTCTCCTTTCGGTGAGGAAGTTTGAAGCCTCCTTTCCTTTCATCGAGAGAATTGGAACGGCTCTTATCATGGCTGCCACTGAGGGACTTCCGGGTCATTTCACTCCGTCAGGAAGGTTCCTGAGATAAACTGACAATTTGACCGCAACCCTAGTGTCTGTCTCTCCGCTCTAGAAACTCTAGCTCTATGGTGGATCGTGCTGAAGGGAAACATGCAGGGAGGAGAGGAAACACTTTAACACTGATGCAAATACACCCACACACACACACACACACACACACACACACACACACACACACACACACACACCGCCCAGAGGTGTTGCATCACTGGGAGGTTTTTTATCAAAGAGACCCAAAGGAGTGTCAAGTCAAAGGTCAAAGCAATCCGGGGTCAAACACTGAGAGAGGGACAGCATCTCCACACCTGGCTCTGGGATGTGTGTGTGTGTGTATGTGTGAGGGACAACATGAGTGTGTGAATGTGTGTTACTTTGTATTCCCATTGAATGTTAGTATACTGTGTGCGAGTGAGTGTGTGTGTGTGTGTGTGTGTGTGTGTGTGTGTGTGTGTGTGTGTGTGTGTGTGTGTGTGTGTGTGTGTGTGAGTGAGTGAGTGAGTGAGTGAGTGAGTGAGTGAGTGAGTGAGTGAGTGAGTGTGTGTGTGTGTGTGTGTGTACTCACATTGCGTGCTGGGGTCGGTATCCGTGGTGAGTTTAACGTAGTTGCTAGGAAACAGACCCTCCCTCCCGTTGAGCTCCCCTTTCCACCAATCACAGTCGTCCTTGTTGAGCACGGTGATCACCTGGCTCTTCAGGAAGGCCAGCTCGTCGTCGTTCTGCGCCACGTAGTCGTACATCCCGATCACCTGACACACAGCTGCACACACACACACACACACACACACACACACAGGAAGTCAGACTTAAAGGTCCCCTATTATACTGTTTTTAGGTGCGTCTCAGATAAATACAAATATATTAAAAAAACATGTCGATGAAGTGTTTTGCTCAAAATTGGAAACTGTGCATGTAGCAGAGCGTGTGTGTGTGTGTGTTGCATGCATGTAGCAGAGCGTGTGTGTAACCGCCCCGCCCCCTCGCCGACAGACTGGGGAGAGAGATCTCTCGTTTAGATAGAAATACACCATAGACGCATTTTGTAGTCTTTTTGCATATCAGAAACGGAGTTGGTGAAACTAAGACTGGAATATAATGTGTATGTAGCAACAATACATATGACATATCTTTTAAATCTCTCTAGTACCGATAAAAAGACCGATAACGTCGGAGCTTAACGGTACCACAGTCTTTAACAATTCAGCCCCGGCCCCTTTAATACCGGGACCCATCCCTAATCAGGTTTACCATAACGTTCCTTTCTACTTCCTGCTTCTTCACACACATGCTCTCCAGCACAGGTTAGCTCTGAGTGTTAGCCATGCTAATGTAAACACCGACCATATTACGTCCAAAACAGTCGGGCATTGTTTCCGATAGCAACGTTTCTGATTGGCCCGTGGGTCCACATTTCAGATATGACGTCATATCGGACGCAAATCTGGATCAGCTCCGTTGTTCCCCGTTTTTAGAGATTTGGGTACGGAGGGAAAGAGAGATTATTTACTGATGTAAAGTATTATGCAGAAAATGTTATACAGCCTATTTTTGGTATATTCATTTGAATGTCACCCATATATTAGAGGTGTGTTGGATCATGTTATCCCTAATATATGTGTGGGTTTATACATTCCTGTGTGTTAATAGTTGAAGGAACAAAGTGTATTTTCCCTCTTAAAATATAGAGAGGTTTTTTTATATATTCAAAATTCAGATTAGCGCAATAGCCTTTTTCTTCCACTTGTATGTGTAATCAAAAGGGTGGTTTTGTGAGATCTGTGAGTAGGTAAAATGCAGAATTACTTGTGAGTTTTGTTTTGGGTGAAAAGATTACCCGTTTTTCAGAAAGTCTTGTTGCAGTGAGGGGCCATGAGGGTCTTGGTTAATCATCAATGGTCTTTGCAAATTAACAAGGGAACTGCGAGGGACATTTTCCCCAGATATAGTTCTTCTTAAGTTAATGATGCGCATCCTGCAGGCCTTGAGAATTGAGTCACACAGTTAAGAGAGACAATAGTCGGTCTGAATTGTCAATGAATGCATTCATTCCAGTAAACGCGGATATCGAGGTGAAAGGAAGTTCACAGAAGCCCTTAAGCTAAAAAGAACAATCAACTTCTGTTAATGATAAAGATGTGTGTGTGTGTGTGTGTGTGTGTGTGTGTGTGTGTGTGTGTGTGTGTTAGAGATATGCAGGATAAGGCTGTTTGAGCAGCTATGTGAATACTGCTCAAACAATACCTGGGTTTGTGTTCGATTGACTTCTCTGCGATATTCTTTCATAAATGTGAGGACTACATTTCTACGAACATTCTGGAGTAGTTAAACACGTTTAATTACTCTATAGGAAATAGAAGCAGCTTTTTCATGACGGAAGACTAGAGAGGGAGGGGAGGAAACATTCTTCTTAAAATCTCCCATCATGTCAGGGAAGTCTACATATCTTGGATAGTAGATGTGTGTGTTTAATTACTTTGTATTAATAATAAGCAGTCGGTGGGAATATGAGAAATTAAACCTTTGTATATATCTTTGTGAGCAAGGGAATATTCTTTAGACACAACCGGAGTGTCTGGAATGCTGCAGGATGGGCTCTGTGGGAGGAGAATCTCCCCCGGCTCCTCCCGTGGTACCTCTGTATCTCCTGTCTGTGTTCGTGTGGTCGCTCTCTTTTCTCTGGCTGCCAAGACCGAAGGATCTAAGCAGCACGCGAACCAGGGCAGGAGTACTAGTCCTTACATTATATTATATTATATTATATTGTATTGGATTGTATTGTATTAATTAAAACAGATTATTGTTTAACTGGTATCTTCTGATTTCCTTCCTGTTATGATTTTAAGCAGCTTGTAAAAACCTCTCAGCTACAACAGTACGGAGGAAAAGAGAGAGGGTTTTATTTTCTGACGCTGCGTGAGTTCCCCGACGCACCGGGGACACATGTTGATGTATAACAGACATCAGCAAGTGCATTTTGCATGATAGGAGACCTTCTTATTGGATGTTCTGCGTTCCCCACACAGTGTAAGCTATACAACTCTTATTGTTATAATAGGTATTTATGTGTGTGCGTACCTGTGCTGGCCGGAGTCAGTTTGGGGGGGGTGGGCTCTGTGGGCGTCGTCTTGCTGGTGCTGGGACTCAGCAGCTTCACGTAATTGGCCGGAAACCAACCAATCTGCCGCTTCTTCCCCCGGGCCTAAACCAATCGGAGCAAAGCATGTTATTAAGCAAAAATCGCAATCAAATCTAAAGTCCTCAAATGATGCTACAGCCTCAAAATAGAGACGTAGACCTCGATGTGATTGAGACATATAATAGGAGGTACATATTGATTGATTTGTTTATTCCACACAGCGCGGTTATTTTAAAAACATGTGCACTTTTTAGTTTTTTATAGCGCATGGCGGAAAGGAGCGGGGAGAAGAACATCTTATTTCACTTTCCCCTTCTTAAAGAAAATACAAAAATAATAAAAGCAATATTTTTTCAGTCCCAGTTGCAATCAAAAGTCTATTCAAATAGATTCTGCTATTGAACATATATTCAATTCATAACAACAATTAAATTAGAGACTAATTTCATGTATTTAGTATAATTAAACTAGATTATGTTTCAGTGACATGGCACACGATAAAAAGCCTCAGTGCCACAGTGACGCGTCCTAAAACCAGGAAGTAAACTCGTTCCGGTTCCTTCGACAAAAACGCAATGCGATCTCTCCATAGGATTTTGGAAAATAGCTGAAATAAGGTTTGTGGTTGAGACACATTGAAGAGACGGGACACGTTTTCTTCATCCGGATAATCTCCACATGTCTACCCTACTTTTATAATTTCCGATTCGTAAATCTAGTCAAAATGCTATCGTTATGCTATAAAGCAGTGATTCTCAACCTTTTTTCAATCATGTACCCTCTTTGAAAAAATGGCCAAGTTCCCCCTGATGACAAAAACTATTTGTTAGGGAAGAAAAGCCTATATAAAGAGGTACAGCACAGCGCTGCACCATCGGTGTCTGATTCATTAAAACCTTCTAACTGAGAAACACTTAAATGCTACATTTACAACGTTTACAATCCATCACTAAATTCATGGCAAACCATTTTAACATCATGCAATAACACTGAGACGACATTAGCTGCTTTGAACTGATCTTTTTAACAAGTTGTTCAATGTAGAGAAACATGGGCTTGAGCTTCACTGAGGGTCTTTGTTATTCTGACAGCGAGGCACCTGCAGTTATTACACTTAGCGTTTAGAAATATGTGTAACTCTGTTCGTATAAAACCCACACTGCTCAAACTTTTTTATTTTTTTCATTAACATAAAATAAATCTCACGTACCCCCTGCAGTACTCCAACGTACCCCTAGGGGTCCGCGTACCCCCTGCAGTACTCCAACGTACCCCTAGGGGTCCGCGTACCCCCTGCAGTACTCCAATGTACCCCTAGGGGTCCGCGTACCCCCATTTGAGAACCACTGCTATAAAGGAACTACAGCCGAGTCCAGCAGCACGACTTCGACGTCACGTCAACTTAAGATCCATATTCAAACGTACAGATTCTAAATGGAACGAGTTGTTTTGAACAGTCTGCAGGAGGCAGGGACTAGAGGAGTGTTCACGTGTTCGGCGTAATGACGTAAAACGACCTCGACAACCTCTGTAGTCCTACTCAGCCACTTGGTAACAACCATCGTTTTTCAAACACGTCAACTCTTCAGAAATCCCCAGTGCTTTAATAACTGCTTTAATGCCGTAGAACAAAACGTGATCCGTCTCTTCACTGCGTCTCGACCACAGACCTTATTCCAGCTATTTTCCAACATCCTATGGAGAGATCCCATTGGCTCTGAGACGAGGGAACAGGAAGTGGTGAAATGCTAACTTCCTTCCGGGTTTTAGGACGCGTCACTGTGGCCCTCTATAATAAATGAAATATAACCATTGTGCTGTGATCGAGGAATTAGCTGGAAGCATCTTCACGGTAAAATGACCCAAAACCTACACACGATACTCCGAGCAATTTCAGTCGTATAGAATTCCTAGACGTTATTGAAACATATAATAGGAGGTATATATATTCAGGTATTGTAATTGTATTAAATACATACGAACAATTAAGAGCATTGAATGTCCTCAAGAAAGTATTTAGTATATTTAAACTAGATTATTTACGCCTCATAGAGCTGCCCTAGATTTCTCCTTTTGCAATGTCAACACAATGAACATTTCCTCTATGAGAGTTATATGAGAGTTGGTGCTTGTGTACCTGCAGCTCACCCTCCCACCAGCCCCCCGGGTTTTTCTTCCTGATGAGGATCAGCTGCCCCGGAGCTAACGTCAGCTGCTCGGCTCCAGTGGCGCTGTAGGGGGCGATCACCTGAGCGATCTCTGATGGAGACACAGAGGAAGAGAGGGAAGAACATATATATTAATGTCAGTGAACCTCCCTGCTGTGTTTTGAAAATGGGCTTTACTTAACCCTGTACTAAGTCTGAATTTTGAGAAAAAGGTCATCATTTAAAAAGTCAGGGGTTACATCACTCTATCAGGGTCTTTGGGACACTTTGTCCATGATTGACTTTTTTAATTCTCTGTCTCAAAAGTCTGACTTTTTCTCAAAATACTAACTTTTTCTCAAAATGTTGCTCTCAAAGTTTGACTTCAACGTTTAAAACAAATCTTCCCGGTGGTGCATGCCCCCGGACCCCCCTAGAGGAGGTTAGGTCCCCCCCTAGAGGAGGTTAGGTCCCTCCCTAGAGGAGGTTAGGTCCCCCCCCTAGAGGATGTTAGGTCCCCCCCTAGAGGAGGTTAGGTCCCCCCCTAGAGGAGGTTAGGTCTCCCCCTAGAGGAGGTTAGGTCCCCCCCCTAGAGGATGTTAGGTCCCTTCCTAGAGCAGGTTAGGTCCCCCCCTAGAGGAGGTTAGGTCCCCCCCTAGAGGATGTTAGGTCCCCCCCCTAGAGGAGGTTAGGTCCCCCTCTAGAGGAGGTTAGGTCCCCCCCTAGAGGATGTTAGGTCCCCCCCTAGAGCAGGTTAGGTCCCCCCCTAGAGGATGTTAGGTCTCCCCCTAGAGGAGGTTAGGTCCCCCCCCTAGAGGAGGTTAGGTCCCCCCCTAGAGGAGGTTAGGTCCCCCCCCTAGAGGAGGTTAGGTCCCCCCCTAGAGGATGTTAGGTCCCCCCCTAGAGGAGGTTAGGTTAGGTCCCCCTCTAGAGGATGTTAGGTCCCCCCCTAGAGGAGGTTAGGTCCCCCCCTAGAGGATGTTAGGTTAGGTCCCCCCCTAGAGGAGGTTAGGTCCCCCCCTAGAGGAGGTTAGTTAGGTCCCCCCCTAGAGGAGGTTAGGTCCCCCCCTAGAGGTTAGGTTAGGTCCCCCCCTAGAGAGTTAGGTCCCCCCCAGAGGATGTTAGGTCCCCCCCTAGAGGAGGTTAGGTCCCCCCCTAGAGGAGGTTAGGTCCCCCCCTAGAGGAGGTTAGGTCCCCCCCCTAGAGGAGGTTAGGTCCCCCCCTAGAGGATGTTAGGTCCCCCCCTAGAGGAGGTTAGGTTAGGTCCCCCTCTAGAGGATGTTAGGTCCCCCCCCTAGAGGAGGTTAGGTCCCCCCCTAGAGGATGTTAGGTCCCCCCCCTAGAGGATGTTAGGTCCCCCCCTAGAGATGTTAGGTTAGGTCCCCCCCTAGAGGAGGTTAGGTCCCCCCCTAGAGGAGGTTAGGTCCCCCCCTAGAGGAGGTTAGGTTAGGTCCCCCCCCTAGAGGAGGTTAGGTCCCCCCCTAGAGGAGGTTAGGTTAGGTCCCCCCCTAGAGGAGGTTAGGTCCCCCCCTAGAGGATGTTAGGTCCCCCCCTAGAGGATGTTAGGTCCCCCCTAGAGGAGGTTAGGTCCCCCCCCCTAGAGGAGGTTAGGTCCCCCCCTAGAAGAGGTTAGGTCCCCCCCCCACTTAAATCATGTTCACATGGATAGGAAACTAAATACATTTGTACACATCTTGTGTCCATATCTTTCTGTTTTGGTGGTCATGCCACACCGTGCACGTGCATGTATGCGCGAGTCATGGTGAGATATCTGGATTTAAGAGGTTGCTTTTTCTTTGCACAGCATGAAAGAAAGGCCAAATTAATGGGCTCTGATTCTTGTTTTTTTAAGCAGAGGTTGAGTTCAATCATTTGTACGGCCCTCGGAGGTTCCCCACCGCTGATTTAGACGGTTCTTGTGAGACTTGTGCTTTTTTTCGGTAAAAATGGTTCGTATAGTCAGTTAGCTGACTTTCTTCCCGTTAAGTGGGTATGACACATTCATAGGTTTTTAATATTAAGAAGCCCTGAGACACAGTTTCATGAAAGAAAAAACCCGCAGCCCCCTGTACCGGGGGCTCTCGGGCTTAACAAGTTAATAACATGATAAAATGTAAAGATTTAAATATGGGTATTGTCAACACATGCATTCCTTCGTTTAGGAACCATCCCAAGCGAAATAGCAATCTTGGACTATCTTGTAAGTGTGGATTAAATACTTTATTAAATCAGACGGGTTCAGTTTCTGATCCCTTTCTTTTGAAAATGCAAAAATGGAACTAAAACTCAAACAGACTTTATCTAGAAACTTGGGATAGTCTGCGAAAAGGGGAGAAAGTGAAGAGTCGTCTGCAGGAGATGCAACAAAGCAACAGTATACATTGATTGAAAGCTCACCTGGTTTCTTTCCCAGGCTCCCCGTCTTCCCTCCTGGTCCCAAAGGCTGGAAACAGAAGTTTAAATCTCATTTATTACAAACATGTCTCTTGTTGTGTAAAATAAAAGACACATTCACGCTCCTGATACTTCCTCATTTGCTCTGAGTCGCTCTCACCTCTAACGCCGAGTCTCGCGGTTTCACATAGTTCGACGGAAACACTCCGATCTTCCCCCCGACCAATCCCGTCCACCAATCACCTTCTTTCCTGGTCACCATGACGACCTCTCCCTGTTGAAAGCTCAGGTCTCCCTGTTCGCTGCTCTCGTACGTGTACATGGCCACATATTCTGCACACAAGCACGGAGACACAGGCAATACGATTACTCATCAGGCCTTCAGAGAAATATGCATTTACGTGTGCGTGTGTGTGTGTGTGTGTGTGTGTGTGTGTGTGTGTGTGTGTGTGTGTGTGTGTGAGAGAGAGTGTGTATGTGTGCATGTATGTCTGAGAGAGTGTGTGTGTTCGTATGTTTGTCTGTGTGTGTGCATGTATGTGAGAGAGATAGAGAGGTTGTGTGTGTGTGTGTGTGTGTGTGTGAGAGTGTGTGTGAGTGAGAGTGAGAGTGTGTGTGAGTAAGAGTGAGAGTGAGAGTGTGTGTGAGTAAGAGTGAGAGTGTGTGTGAGTGAGAGTGTGTGTGTGAGAGTGAGTGAGTGAGTGAGTGAGTGAGTGAGTGTGTGTGTGTGTGTGTGTGTGTGTGTCTATGAGAGAGAGTGTGTGTGAGTGAGTGAGTGAGTGAGTGTGTGTGTGTGTGTGTGTCTGTGAGAGTGAGTGAGTGAGTGAGTGAGTGTGAGTGAGTGAGTGAGTGAGTGAGTGAGTGAGTGAGTGAGTGAGTGAGTGAGTGTGTGTGTGTGTGTGTGTGTGTGTGTGTGTGTGTGTGTGTCTATGAGAGAGAGTGTGTGTGAGTGAGTGAGTGAGTGTGTGTGTGTGTGTGTCTGTGAGAGTGAGTGAGTGAGTGAGTGAGTGAGTGAGTGAGTGTGTGTGTGTGTGTGTGTGTGGGTGTGTGTGTGCGTGTGTGTGCGTGCGTGTGTGTTTTACCTTCTCCACCACCAGACTCTGAGGGTTTTGTTGGCGAAGGGGAGGGGCGCTTCCCATTGGGGGGGCTTTCCGATACTCCAGACTCGCTGAGAGAGACAACAAATATCATATTAAAGATACAGGATTTTATTTTGATATCTGAACATTTGAATAAATAGGCAATTTATTTTTAATCAAATTATAAATAAGAATTAATTGATGTTAAAGACAAAATAATAGTGGATACTAAATAAAAAAAGACATAACATACATGAACCTTTATCTTTACTCTTCGTTGTTGTTTACTTCCTAAATCTCTCCTGCTTCACTGTTTTCAATATTTAAAATTGCACAAAAACGTATAAGTAATATTCCCCAAATCTAACCGTGTTAAGGGATGCTAAAGTAGATGCTACATGCTCCTGACTTTGTATGTATTGTCAACTGTTGGGGAAATCCTGAGTGTCCTCTTCCAACATGAGAGTAGCATGCTAACAAGGGTACCAACTGTAGCTGTGAGCATGACAGGATGTGTGATGACCTCGAAGAGCGTCAGGACTGTTTGAGGCAGATGATAGCTATGTGATGAACATGATGACTCAGCCTCTACGGAGAGAGACATCAAGCATGCTCATTTCTGACGTGGAGCTGATCTGAAGTAAACATTGAATACTGCTTTCTGTTCCTCCATCTTGTGACTGTGTGACTCCCTCTCTTGGATATCAGCATGTGAAGGACACTGCTCAGGAACTAGTCTCTGTATGTGATGACTCCTTCCATTCTGGAGAGGATCACAGACACACGGATCCTGAGGCTGAAGCTCAAACCGGGGACGAGGGAGATTATTCTAACAACAACATTGTAGCCCACCTTGGGTTTTTGCTGCGTGCGACGGTAGTCGGGGGCGGCGTCATGGTGGGGGAGATGAGCTTGACGTAACTTTTGGGGAACCAGCCTCTCTGTCCGGTCTGCAGTTCCCCTAACCACCACATGTCCTGCTGCTCCAACACCGTGATGACCTGCGGTAAAGAATACCAGGGACACAATGAGATATATACGGTACAACATCATTACAATCTAACAGAAATACACAAATACTCAATAGAAAAATATATGGCAACAGTTAATAGGCATGATTTTAACCACATTTCTAGAAAAATAAAAGGCAAATCCTTATTAACATCCATTATATCCATTGTTTTGTTTGTTTTTCTAGTGGATACAACAAATAAAGCACAAGTTATGAGTTTTTCTATCAATTTCAACCAATTTCAAGTGTTTGCGATATTTCAAGATACTCAAGTAAAAGCACACAACTATAAGAGTGAATGAAAACACACCTTATTAATGAAGATAATGTAATATATAGTGTGTTTAATATGAAGGAATGGCTCCTCTACCTCATTTTTGTTGAAGTTAAGGTGGTTGTCCTTCTTCGCCCTCCATGGGATACAAAGCCTGAGCCTGAAGACCCTCCACCTTCTCCCCCTGACAAACAGAGGAAAAACAAGCAATAATTAATACAGATTTTAATCTACAAACACAGCAACAACTCGATAATCAAACAAAGAAAATATTATCAGTGAAAAAGCTGATTTATTATATATTTAAAACACATTTTGGACCCAGTTTAAGAGACTATAATGTATCTCCTACCTGGCCCAGCACAGGAGAAGGGGAGGAGCCTGTTGTCAAGGTAGCTGGTGTGAAGGCGGAGCGTTGCCGTAGCTGCGCCGACGGAACACTGAGGGAAGGATTCTGATTGGTCGTAGAGGTGGGCCATGCATCCCAGCCCTCGCTTTCCGATTGGCTGGCTGAGTTAGAGGGCCAACTGGAGATAAAACACACCAAGGAAAGATTTATATTAAAACGAGCACAGAGGCGGATTAAAGTGAGGCTGCACTCAAACATACAAAGTTGAATTGTATTTCGGATTAGATGGCAGTAGTGGCTATGTAGGATTGTGACTTTTTAAAGTGTCAAAGTTAAAATGTATTGGACAAAGTTTTTTGTTTGATTAAAATATAGTTTAGTTTAATACATGTTTTGCCACTTAGCCTTTCAAAAACAACTTTATCATGTTATACATTGTTATGTTGAGGCTGTTGATAAAAGTGTTTAATTAAGTTTGGTTATTGTTTCCTACGGTAAGGACGTCGTAAAATAATTTGAGTAAATCTGATTTATATAGATGAGAGTAACGAATGCGTCACTTCGGGGCAAAAATAATGGCTCCGCCCACTTTTGGGGGAAAACAACGCTGTCAGTTGAACGGCGGTCGATACAAATTCTGAAGTTTTTGCCAATCCGATCAGAAATGTAAGAAAACCGGAGACTTTTGGATCTTCAAAGAGCCCGATTGGCCAGACAGGCAAACAATTGCATTACGCCATTAGAAATCGACGATCGGGCTCGATATATGGTTAATTATAAAACGGACAAGTCAAATCAAGCAATCTGATTGGTTCTTAGCCGTGATATACTGAGCGTATACCACGGGTAGAATTACACGTCGGGCCGAACCACGCCCCTTAGCTGTGATATAATGAGCATATACCACGGCCTGTCGTGAGCTATTGCTTAAATATAGCAGTAGGCGATCGATTTTCATAGATGAGAGTAACATTACGTGACTTTACGGCTCCGCCCACTTTTGGGGGAAACACGCTGTCATTTGAATGGCGATCGAGCCTGAAGCCGCAGAGATCTTCTGTTACTGTCCTTTCTTCTTAGAGGAAATAAACTCTTGATGATTTTTTATGTTTGAGGTGCGATATGTTAGGCGGAGTGCGTTGCGGTGGAGATTTAATAGAACTCAGTAGTAGACAGCTTTCTTTAGCCTTTATTAGGCATATTTATTTATATCGTGGTAGGAGAGATGCGGTTGTGCTGCCGCTTTGTTTTCGATCCAAACAACATCTGACCGGATAAGGTAGACGTCACGTCCTGGACGCACTGCAGACAACATTGCCCTCTGCAGGACACAATGAGCAAGGGCGCACATAATGGTACAACATTTAACACAATAAACGACACAGCAGCTTTTTGGCATGTTAAAACTATTATGTTCCGCCTCGCTCATGAGAGTAACAGCTGGAGAAATTACAGGCTCGCCTACTGATTTTAATTTAACCATATATCCAGACTGATTGTCGATTTCCAATGATCGAATGTAATTGTTTGCCTGACTGGCCATCGTAATCGAGCTCTTGGAAGATCCAAAAATCCACGGTTTAAAAAAAAATGTGATCGGATTGGCAAAAACTTCAGAATTTGTATCGACCGCCGTTCAACTGACCGCGTTGTTTCCCCCCAAAAGTGGGCGGGGCTGTAATTTTTGTCCGGAAGTGACGTAGGTGTTACTCTCATCTATAGCCCCTTTTCTAGGTATTCAAAGATGCTTGATATAAAAACAATATAATAATAATAATAATACATGTGATTTATATAGCACTTTTCCGTGTGCTCAAGCGCTTAAATATGGTAACTTAAACTCAGAGATTCATGGGAAATCAAATAAGGAAAGACAGTTGGTGTAGTTCTTATGATATGCGGACTGGTTCTGATGGTTTGCCACCAGCTCGTTGACTCACGTGGTGTTGAAGTCAGCCCAGTTACTATTGGCTGAGGGCGCGGAGGAGGAGGCGTGTCCCGGGGCGGGGGGAGGCGTGCTCATTGGCTGCTGGGCTGAAGTGGGAGGGGCCGAGGCGGTTGCTCGCAAGCTGATTGGTGCTTCACTGTCCGGTATCCGTTCAGCGTAATTGGCGGGAAACCAACCAGTGCGGCCCCTGAGCTCTCCTCCCAGCCAACCAGGTTCTCCCGTCTGGGACTCATCGACCTATCAGAGCAGAGGGGCGGGGTTAAATGAAGTAGACGCATGCTGACACACACAGGGATTTTTATTAATGGAGATGTGTGTGTGTGTGTGTGTGTGTGTCAAGATACATGGTACAACATTCACAATAACAAAGGACACAACGACAGCTGTTCAGAACTAAAACTACAGAAAGCACAATTACAGAAATTAATACAATTATCGAGTGAGAGAAATTAACTTTAATCTGAACAACCAGACTCTTATAATGAATAATCATATACACAAATCACTTTTTTATATCAAATGTCAAACATTATATCATCCTATAGGCCTATGCCTCCTTAGTATTACCGTATATTTAAATTAAATTACTCTACTTTGAATAATTAGTGTTTGGTATGTTTTCCATCTACTACTTCACCCATTCACAAATCAGAAATCAAATCAAAATATCTAAAATTCTATTAATATGTAACACATATATTCCATTTCAGAGCAGAAGAATAAGCCTTCGAGGGTCAAACTCTGCACATACATCATTCAGCAGTGCACAGGGAAGTGTGTGTGTGTGTGTGTGTGTGTGTGTGTGTGTGTGTGTGTGTGTGTGTAGAGTCTCTTTAATCAACTCCTCACAGCCCTGTTCAGAAACTGAATACAATCGCTGCTTTAATTCTGTCTGTAGGACGTTGTTGTGAGTGTGGACGGAGCAGCTGCAGGTTAGTTTAGCCTGATTGATCCATTCAGAAAACACGCATTTTAAAAGATGTTTCGCCTGCCGTCTGTCTGCAGACGTGTCAAAGCATTAATTCATGTTTTTTACTAACCGGTATCAGTATGTAGTTACTTCAGCATCATTTTGAAACGTGTCTTACAATTAAATCACGGTCAAATAGGTTAATTTTGTCGTCGTTGGTTTCCACCACAGTATTTACATGGAAATAAGCCCCGCCCCCTCTCCAGCGCGTTCTGTTTGAATGACAGGAGTAAACACAGCTGACAGCCGCGGTGAAACTCCAGCGGTTATGCGAA
This sequence comes from Champsocephalus esox, assembly GCA_036324585.1. NCBI lineage: Eukaryota > Metazoa > Chordata > Actinopteri > Perciformes > Channichthyidae > Champsocephalus > Champsocephalus esox. The sequence continues at coordinate 34,938,615 of CM070497.1, forward strand.
TATTCGCATCGCGTCCGTTGTGAACGCAGCATAATGCAGTTCAGGAAACACTGTTCTGTCGCTTTTAAAGCAACTTCAAGATGTTAACAGTGTGAGGCGCCCAAAGGCCACGGTGGCCGTAGGACGTGCAATTATTTGTGCGGCATAACGGCCAGACAGAGGGGCCGTCATGGCCGCCGTGAAAATCCTACCCTGCTACTCATAAATCATCTCATTTGAAAACCTAAGGCAGGTCACTTCACTGGAAGTTAAAAATCCCTTTTAAATATCTATTTTTATTTCCATTTCTTTACGATTTCTTTGTCTTAATCTTTTGTAAAAGCAGATGAACTTCCAATGTGTTTTGAATAGAAATAAAGCTGACTAATCTTATTTACGTTGAAGTGTATTTGCTGGTCATACAACATATATAAAATGTATTTTTTCGCTGAGGTAAGCTAACTCAAAGTAGCGTTTCCTTCCTTGAATAACTTTTAAAATCACAGCATATCATCATTCTTCTCATTAACTGTGAACACAAATCAAGCATAGCAACAGGTACACGTCAGATCAGAACGATTTCGTACAACAAACACGACAAAACCATTCATCTGCTGGCAAATGAATGAACGTGGAGATGACGTGAGATGAGCAGCGAGAGTTCAAGTGAAAGCTGGCTTGTGATTGGTGGAGGCACAACACTGGGCGGGGTCAACAACAACAACAACAACTTACCCACTCCCCCTTCACCTTCAGTTAGCACAGCAGAAGAGAGAAGAAACAGTTAATACACACACACACACACACACACACACACACACCTACACACACACACACACACACACCGTACACACACACCACACACACACACGGTTAAGTCCTCCCAAATTTAAAACGTTATGGGTCTTGAGGGAATATCTTGGTATTTCATCGTCACTCGGCTATTAAAACCTTAACCTAATACGTGTGTTTTATGAATCGAATCTTTACGCTAAGAGTCCCAACGCCCTATTGTTCATTTTATTATTATTATAACCGTGTTACAAAGACACCCTTACAGATGCACTCATTGTATTTCTGGCTGCAATCACGATCCCCTCGGATTTACAAATAACCTACGCTCGATCGCTGATACATCTTCAAATTGACTCTAATAATGTAATACTGGAATATATTCAAAGCTAAATAGTGCTCAAATATATTGATATTTAACGTACAATATTTATGGCCAACAACATCAGAACGGGGGGGTTGGTATTCTGATCAATCAATCGATTAAAGGGCAGATTTATCAATTTGCATGTACGTGGGTGGGAGACCTGATTCATTACGCACAGTATATTCTGTTTGCCTTCACTTATTAATAACACATAATATCACGTGGTATGACCCCATACGTTACTTCTCCTTCTCCTTTTCATCAAACCAAAAATATGTTTTGTTTCCTTATTCTTGTTCGAGCTGCTCCAGACACAACACTGTCCTAAGAAATACATTTCTCATGTTATAAAATGTTGTTTTACGGCTGTTGATAACATGAAATAGAAATACTGTGATTAAATTCCCTAACGTTGTTTTCGCTAAATCCTGCACCATCTTCTTCCTCCTGTAAAGAAGTGTCCTTTTCCTTGTTCGAGCTGCTCGAGGACATGACGGACTTCCTCCCGTGTTCCGGTACCAACGTTAGACGACCTAAGGACGCGGGTGTATGGTCGTTAAGTTTGTGTTCATACTGCGTACCATGATGACGTCTCCCGGGGCGATGCTGATCTCATCGTGGCTGCGAGCATCAAACGGATACAGAGCTCTGTAGTAAACCACCTTCACGGACGTCTGCTGGTCGAAGCTGCTGACCGGGGTCTTCTGCTCGAACAGATTGGGAACCGGACCCTTCTCCACTGTGAAGAAAGAGAGGATAATTAAGCGTTAATGATATGTGTTGTCAAACTCTAACAACACACTTTATACTAAGAGGTAGGTGTAACTAAATCAATTCAAGTACATTTTTCTCATACTTGTTCTTGAGTATAACGTGTTTTTAAGTTACATTGAGAATTCAGGACTTTTACTTTACGTAATGGAGTATTTATAGACTAGGCTGTTTTTAAGTAAAGAATACGAGTACTTCTTTAAACCTTGCAAGTCAAGCTTTGAATTTGAATCCAACACGAGCGTGACATAACGCTTCGTGTTCTTGAGGAGTCTTTATGTCCAGAAACGTATTGAACATGTCGAGGAAAGTGTGCTGGAATTAGATTCTTACTGTAAGGTTTAAAAGATTGTTCACACATGCCGATCATCTAAAACCCAGAAGAGTTGCACTTCCGATCCGATTCTTGCGTCTAAATGTGTCCGACAGGTTTAAAAGTATTGCCTTAACTCTGCGGGAATTTTGGAATCAAGTAAGGATGTAGATACAATCCTTTGGTTCCTCCTACAACTGTCAAGCACTCTCCTTGTGCTAGGGTTAATGCACGGTGTAATAACACTAATGATCTCAAGTCAGCCTGAAGCATCCTTTGTGTCCATCCTCTCGGTGAACACGGAGCTGAATCCAGATCAGATGCACGCTGAAGGCTCTTTGAGCAGCTTTTCTCTCACTGCTCGGGTTTGTTGTGTCTTGATATCCGTCTGTTGATGCGACACACGGAGCTGCTGTGTATTATCGTATCGTACTGATTGCACACACCAACAGCACTTGTTATATATTTAATGCACACATTATATGTCGTAGCCCACCTGCTGGCCCCCATGGATCCCCCGGCTGGCTGCTGAACAGTTTGCTCAGCTTCTCCTGCATCTCCATCTTCCCTCTCCCCTCGTCATCCTTCTCCTCTGAAGACCCCGCTGCTCCCTTCTGATCCTCTTCCTCCTCTTCCTCATCCTCTTCTTCCTCCTCCGCCTCCATCATGCCCCTCCTCTTCCTCTCCTCCTCCTCCAGAGTGACTCTGTTGAGCCAGGCGTGGGGTGCAGAGACGGAGGGGGGGGTGGGATTATTGGACGCAGAACTTCCTGCTTCTTCCCTCCAGGACATGCCCTCCTCTGCGGACAACCTGGGGAGAAAGGAGACAGGAATGTGAACTGATCAGACACACTCTTATTTCCATGCCATGGATAACATACACAACTTGTTGAGGTAGAATACAAGAGATTACGATGTCCATACTCTGCGATAACTTGGAAAAGGGACCACATATGGCATATTTAAGCAGATTGCAATTCAAATCGGTGCTTGATTAGGGTTCATTTCCATCATTGGGATAGTTATTAATATCCTCAGGGCAGAGTCCTGCATCGGGCCGGCTCCCCGTCGGGTACCCGCCAAAAAGGTGGTATTTTTTCAAACGCTTTTTTCCGGGTTCGGTTCTGGGTAAAACGAAGGTCGGGTCGCGGGTGTTGCATAATAAATACATTAAAATAATAATAATTTAGTTTATGTTTAAATCCTCAGACCTCTCCCCCGCGGGACCGCGCATAATCATAACCTCTGACTGCAGCGCATCAATCTGCTGCTGAGCGCCACATTGGAAATGGCTGAGCTGAAGCTCTCTAGCAGAGGATACAGCATTTTCAATAACACTTCCTGAAGAGCGAAACCCAACGTCTGGGAGGCTTTTGGTGTCATCAGACCGAGATGGAGGAAAGAACCAACACCCCACGCTCTTTTGAGACAAATATGCAACTGCATGGGTTAATAATTGCACGTTTTCACTGCTCATATATGCGGGTTCGTGTCACGGAACTAATTGGCAATATGTGCAGGCAGCGGGGCGGGTTCGGTATTGCACGTCGCGGGTGCCGGGCGGGTCTTGACAATCAGACCCGTGCAGGACTCTGAGTCAGGGTGACTTAAAAATGCTTTCGAGCTTCCGATCAAAAGTAAAGAAGTGGATAATAAAGCCTGATTTAAACAATACAGGAATCATCGTGTAAGAAATAAGAGAATCGTACATTACATGTTCGACGCTTGTATCCAAAGAGACTTACATACTGAATACTGTGGGCACACAACGACATGCTGACTGCAGTGGGATTTGAACCTGTGCCCCCCTGATCCCAACACCTACGGACAACCCACTGTGCCACACGCCTCCACCATGTACCATGTAATCATTTAAAAAATATACTTATATATTAATATTTAAAGGATATTAATCTTGTATCCATTAGTAGTAAGTAAAAGTGGTTCCAGTTGTATTTGTAGTTTAACGTTATGTATCGCCTTGGGGAAATTCAGGGTGTTTGATCGTTTCAGGATTCACACGAGGTGAAAACAAAGACAAATAGAATTAAAAAAATGTAAAAATACAGATTTTTGACAAAGTGATAAAGTAACTGTTGAAATCGTCCCATAGCTTGTACCCATTAACAGCCGCTCATTGTGAACTCCATTACCTGCCATCCTGCAGCTCGGCAGACTTCCTCTCGATGGGTGTGTGTAGGTGAGAGTGCGTGTGTGTCAGTGAGTGTGTGTCTCCGTCCAGATCCCTTTGTTTCTGCCTCTGCTGCCGACTGTGGATCTCCCGCAGCTCCTGCAAAGCATCATGGGAAACAGGAAAGGAACAGCGGTGAGGAGGAGGTGGGAGATCAAAAGGGCTGGTTGCTACGGGTTATCATCGACCACAAACAACAACAACAGCAGCAGCAGCAGCAGCATGGGTTAGTCAGGTGATCAAGACCCGCCACTCTAAGTAATCATCAGCTTTATTTAAAGTACTGAAATCTCCTAGCTGGTAACCATGGCATTTAATTGAATTTTAACCATCCAAACGAGCAGCTAATTGCTTTTGCTTTAGAGCTAGAAATCCTCGCTGCTGCTTGATATCCAGCAAATCAGAAGGTCAACTGTAGGAGACGGGAAGCGGTAAATTAAGACGTGTCGTGAGTCACTTAACAGAGGTGTATTGTTGGGTGTTGGTTGCAGACTGTAAGGTTCGTCGGGGTGTATTGTGATATGTGATCAAGCTCTTAAAGAAAAAAGGACGTGAAAGAAATTCAGTATTTTGCTTAAATACTCGAGTTCCTAAATCAATCGATCAACATGTGAAAAACAAATATTGAATTTGTGCCATTCGCGATCGAAGATATGAGTAAAAATGCACTTTAATGGTTTTGTTTTTGGTCCATTTTCTGCGGTGTAGCAAAGGCTAACGAGGACATCACTAATTAAGATTAGAATAAAAGAGCATCCTATGAACTGCGTCACTTTAAAGAGCACCTCATTGTTCTTGCTGTCGAACTAGGAACCCTGGCTGTGTGGCTAAAAGGGAGACAAGGAAACTTCCCCTTAAAGGGTCCCATGTCATGCTTCTCCGGTTCTCACCCGTCTCCTTGTGTTATGAAGGGTTTCTGCATGTGACCGGTCTGCAGTCTCAACCCCTCAGAGCGCACCCTGTAGCGAGTAGAGCTCTGACTCAGAGAAGACCTGTCTGCTGCCCCTGAACGCCTCGCTGGACATTCCTCTTTCTCCATTGTTTACTTCTTGGGTACAGTGACGTATTTCGGATTGTTCCAAATTGACCAATCTGCGGAACCGTTACGTTACGTCCGTGGAGCCGTTAAGTTTGGACCAATCCGCGGACTTCCACACACACACACACACACACACACACACACACACACACCACACCACACACACACACACACCACACACACACACACACACACACACCACACACCACACACACACACACACACACCACACACACACACACACACACCACACACACACACACACACACACACACTCTGCGGGACGTTGCGAGGCTCGGTACACTGTGAGCCGGCTCACTGGTATGGGGTCGGCGAGATAGCGAGACACCGCGGAACTCAGCCTGAGCACACACACAAACTCCCAGCCAAGCTGCGGGTGTGTGTGTGTGTGTGTGTGTGTGTGTGTGTGTGTGTGTGTGTGTGTGTGTGTGTGTGTGTGGCTGGGTTTCGCTGTGTCTCGCAGACGGCCACTGGGCTCACAGGGGGGAGGAGGAGCTCCAACAAGCCGTGTAGGACGGAGAGTGAACACACAGACTACTACAGAGATGCTGTGAGAAACCAATGTGAGTTTGGAACATTGAACGATGTGAATCTATTCTAGTCGACCTCAACAATGGAATTATGATCAGTAGAAATGGCCGTGACACGGGACCTTTAAGTTCCAGAGTCAACAAAATAGAAAATAAATTGCACAGGAAGACGGTGGAAACAACAACTACAGGAGAACACAGAGCACTTCCTGGCGGCTATACACTTCGTCAGCACTGTGGGAACTTGATCGTTGACTTTAACAGACATTTAGAAGTTAGTCCTGGTCTCCAGTTTAGAGTTAAAGTGGGGGGGTTGGGGCCCAACACACAGGGCTGCGGGCGGCCATGTTGGAGGGGGCGGAGCTTGCACAAAGAGGGCGGGAAAAAAACAGGGAGATGCCGTTCTGTGTAGTCATGACAACCAGCTGTGCCATTAGAACATACTCTGTTACTATAGCAACAAGGCAGCTGTTTTGTGTTTCAGCCAAAACAACCAACGTTTTGGTCGGACGGAGGAAATAAAACTACAACTCTGGAGAGAGAGAGAGAGAGAGAGAGAGAGAGAGAGAGAGAGAGAGAGAGAGAGAGAGAGAGAGAGAGAGAGAGAGAGAGAGCACAGTCTGAAACAGGAAGTGGAGGACATGAGACAACATGAGAGACAAAGACCCTCCCTTAATGTTGAGACACATGGGGATATTATTTCAGAATAAATAAGTGCGGGAGATAACGAGTAACTATTATCTTTGGATCCCGTTTTAAATCGAACCTTTGATGATTAAAAACGTCAGGGGTATTTTTTTGAAGTCATACATCCTTTATTTGTGTCATTGACTTCATACTGAGTAACATATTTAATTATAGTGGGAAAGTACACGTTAACAAAAGAGAATACAATAGAAGTACACATTTATGTTTACGTTTTTTCACACACAACTAAATGGTACCACGATAAAGTGCGACTTTCTTGAACTGCCAAAGGACTTTTCAAATACATTTTAAGGAGAAAACTATGCATTCCCCTTAAAAATAAGTCCCATATGTGACACCAGAAAGAAAACACACACACACACACACACACACACAGACACACAGCATGTTAGCCTCTCACATGTTTCATAGCTTGTCAGGCTGAAACATCGTCTGGTAGCACACAGGAAGTAGCATTACCTCACAGTGTAGTAGTAGCATAACGTCATCTAATCTAGTACACCTGCTAATCTAGCAAGACTATCGGTGGCCCTGAGGGTCCAAACACAAATAGTAATACGTTTTGTGCTTTCAAAAATGTGTTTTGACCCTCAGGGCCACCGTACAAGACCGCCAGTTTAGCATTACAACTGCACACAGAGTCAACTGTTGGAGCATTGTTAGCTAACTGGCTAATTAGTGGAAATAAGGGGCGCCAAAAAGAAGGAGGACAGAGAAAATAGAATATTAGAGATGAAGGGATTAGAAAAAAGTGTCAAAGAAAATAAGATTTGAGAAAGAGATGAGGATGAAGAGACATGGGGGGATATGAAAATAAAATAAAGAGAAGAAGAAGGGAGTGGTGAAGACCTTTATAACGTAGTCTAGCCGAGCCAGACACACCCTGATGGCTGACACACACTCCTGTATCTTCCCCTGCTCCTGGCACTGAAACGAACACACACACACACACACACACACACTCAATCGTACTGTAGACACGGACACACACTCACAGACAGGTAATGCTTCAAAACATATCTACGCATTAATGAATTAAAGGAGTTGTTTTGGAGTTAATTTGAACTTCCTGATTTTATTCTGAAGTAAAAATATTAGACAATTCTTCTTGTAAGTGTTAATATAATGTCATATATGTGTTTGATATATGACCGTTTCAATCATAATATTAGACTTACAGACGTTAGGTTGTTGTGTTAAAATGCGTCTAATCTTACTCTGCATTAGGGACATTTGATATATGTGTTTATCTTAAACTCTTATAATTAATTTAAAACTGCTTTCCAGTTCCCTGAACACATATTTGAATCCCTGACAGTTTTCTCTCACTAGAGATTAAACCGGATTAAACCAACGAAAGGCCTGACTCATGCGAGGAGAGGCTCGTGTGACTCACCCTGATGAGTAATCTGACGTTCCTACCGTCAGGTGGCAACAGCCCAGTTAGTGCCGTGTGCAAAAAGCCTGAGCAGATATCTTTCACTGACCTGGCTCTATTAGAAAAGAGTTAGTGTTTTGTGTGTTTAGTAGGTTGCTCGGTTAGATATATATTGCGGACACAACCACATTTCCTCCATTTTAAAAGGAACTAATAATCTTGTAATTAAATATCTCTGGAGGTATTTCGTCATTGGTTTCCTTCCTGTTATTAGAATAGGAAATCGTTTATTCATCCAACATTGAGGAAATTGCAGCATCCCAACCGTAAAGTAGACCCTCCAGAAAAACGCGGGCTAAAATCCCTTGATTATGCGATCAAACATGCGGTTTATGTGATTTTATGCGGTGAAATTGCGGGGAGTTGCGAAATATGCGGGGGGGAAAAATATTGGGCTGTCTTATTTATTTATTCTCTCTCACACACAACCTGCGACTAACGTTACACCCCTTTACTATTCGATTACACACAGTCAATGTGTATTTATTGTAAAAGCAATTGGGCTATTTTAAACTCACTCACACCACACCACACACACACCACACACACACACACCACACACACCACACCACACACACACACACACACACACACACACACACACACCACACACACACACCACACACACACACACACACACACACACACACACACCACACACACACACACACACTTCTCCGCCTCATTCTGTTTTACTCGTTCGTTATCTGACCAGCTTCAGTCTTGTTACTACTCACTTCGTTTCTTGTAGCCCTCGAAAGGGTTTTGGAGGTCGATGCCTCGGTGAACGCGAGCTGTTTGACGTTCTTGCAGCAGCAGCAGAAAGCATTTTCGAATCTTTGAATGAATCGAAGCGGGTCGTCACCGTCGATGTTCTCTCATGCTCCAACACAGAGTTGCACGGGGTGCAGAATGGTTTCACCCCCCCTTTCGTGCAAGCCATCGGGGAACTGCTTTGCCCGGTCTTTAGCAGAGATGTTCGTCGGTAAATGAGATGGATTAGATTTTTTCATCTTGGTCACTTCACTTCACGTCAACACGAGTTAACTTTTTACTTTGTGTGGAAAAATGCGGGGATTATGCGGCCTTTTGATAAATATGCGGCTTTTTTAAAATATGCGCCATTTTGCTGATTATGCGGTAATTTCTGCGATCGCAGAATCGCGTTTTTCTGGAGGGTCTAAAAAGGGCTCCAAAAATATGTAGGCTAACAATGTTTTTCCATATATTATTAATTAAGAAGCAAGCTCCTGTCTAATACAACTAGTGTATAAGTTATTCATTAACTATATTTATGTTGCACAGATGTTGAATTGTGCATCCATTTCTTCTGGATTCGAGTGTGTTACGTGCTTCTTTGCCGATTCGTGAGATTAGGAAAAACAACAGCACACTGAAATCAGTACATGAGTGCTTTTCAGTAATCAAACCATTCACAGCTCGACTGGCTGGGAAGACATGGGTGTGTGTCTGGGAGAGGGGCAGCACACTGCACAGCATGAGGACATGTCTGCGAAAACCAGGCCGTGTAGAAGTCTGGTTAAAGAAGCCTTTGACTAAAACACTTATGGCGCATTTCCACTGCAGCGCGTGGCACGGTTTAAGCGTTTTTGTTGCGTTTCCACTCGGCGTAGTTCCGGCTAGCGGGTCCTTTTCACAGTTTTTCTGGCTTTCCAAAATCCAGGTTCTTTCCGGGCCAACAACCGGGCTGAGCATGCTAAACTAGAGAGAGAATCGCTGGCAAGGGGGCTACAACTACAACAAGATGAACATGTTTTACCGTGATTTAATTGTAATACACGTTTCAAAAAGTAACAACACACTGATACCGGTTACTAAAAACCATGAATTAATGCTTTGACGAGTCTGCAGACAGACGGCAGAGAAAACCCTTTAAAATGCGTGTTTTCTGAATGTAGATCAGCTAAGCTAACGTTATATATGCTCCGACCGTCCACACTCACAGCAACGGCCTACAGACATAAATAAACCAGCGACTGTATTCTCCATGAAGCAGGCAGTCTGTGGTTTGGACTTGTTTAACTTCTGTCTAGTTTCTGAACAGATATGAGGAGCTGTGAGATCTGAGGGCTAACAGCTAACGGCTGATGTTGGTTTTGTGGTTCTCATTGAAGATGACGTCACGGCTCCGCCTACACAGCGTTACTATAGTTACTGCCCCAGGTACTAAACTGTAATGGAAACGCAGCATAAAGTGAGCCTGGCCTACCAAGGCCTAACTATACCGTACTAAGCCATGCGAGGCCCTGCAGTGGAAATGCGTAGTCTGGTGCCGTTGTGTGTTTTACTTCTCAAATAGACTGCCAGAGCAGGAAGAGGTAGTCGAATTCAAATGCAAAATCTGCTGATCTTGATATTAGGATATTGTATGTAGAGTGGTGCAGTGATAATGGACAATGCAAGCACTCCCTCGACGAAAAGCCAATGGGGTTTTCCATTCGATTTTGGACTACTGCAGAAAATAAGATCTGTGGCAAACACACGTTATTTACACGTTTTGATCAGCAGGATAATCTCCACATATTAACAACATATTAAAATACTATGAAGCTGGGGAAGTTAATAGCGTTACAGCAGCAACGGTAAAGTGCAGATAAAATAGAAAAAAAAGTATATTTATAGATTAAATAAAAAGTTAGGTCCACGTCCGTAAAAGATTATAAGAAAAAACAAATGGTAAAAATAAGTAGCAGTATTTTAAAATGTAAAAAGGTGTCAAAGGAGCCGGTAACGTTAACAAGTTGTAAATAAATTGTAAAGTAATAGTGTTTATCTTATTTAGACACTTGTGAGCGTATTTCATGTCTTAGAATATAAATCTCTTCAGCTTGTGTTAACCACAGATCTTAATTCAGACTTGAACACTTTCAAACAATTGACTTCCAGACGAGAGAACTGGAAATGCTGATTTGTTTTGGGTTTCTTTAGGATTCATTCCTGCACCACTCCATGATTAGTTAACAGTACAGTGTATCCCAGCTGCAGTACCACCCCAGTCCAGCGGTGGCAGCGTCTCTACCTGTCTGCCTCTCTGTTCGTCCTGAAGCTGGCGTCGCAGGGCCTCTATCCTCGAACAGTGGTTGGCATAGAACTCACACAGAGACTGGCAGAAGGCCAATGAAAAAAGGGGGTAGGAAAAATAAAGAAAGGAAGTGTTTAATTGTGAGGATTAAACAAAGCATATGATAAAGGGTGAAGAAGAAGCAGGAAGGAAACACAAAGCAGGAGAAGGACAGCGAGTAGAAAAAGCATTGGGAAAGAGTCCCAGTGGGTAAAGAGGACAGAAGAGAGTTTGTGGAGAGGAAGGTGGACGGCAGAAACAATGTTCACATCTCCGTGGACTATAGCTTGCTTTGCAGAGATCGCACCTATCGTGGACGTTTATCCAATGAAGTTCCTATGCGAGGAAATCGTAGTTCTGACTCCATAAAATAACAATTATCTTTATGGAGACCAAATAAACTTGCAGGTAAAACTAGTAAAGAAAATTAAAGCATCAAAATCGCATCTCGACTGATCCACCACTGACTTGATGATTCGAAAGGAGACCATATGCAATGCGTTTCCGCCAGGGGGGCCGCAACTCCCATCACTAATACGTAACGAGACGGTGGCCGTTTCTCTTTCACTATTTCAAGTGTGCTACGTCATCGAGTGGCGCCGAATGCTGGGCATTTAAACAGTCCTTCGGCGCCACTCGATGACGTAGCATACTTGAAATAGTGGCTCTGCAGCAGGTTTACTCGACATTGAGAAACGGCCTGAATCTATAACTTAAGGGACGGCTCAATTCAATTCAAGTCATGTGACACGACGTGACGACCCCCCCCTGGACGCCCTCTCAGCCCTGGTCTGGCAATGGCACTGGCATTTTCCGATTAAATTAAACGGTCAAAAACTGGTTTCGATCCACATTTGCAGACGTCCAGCCTCTAGTGGCACAACGTAATTAGACTCTTTTGGACACTGCCTGACGACACGATCACATGACATCATGAAGAACAGAAACACAAGCTTAGCATCGTCCAATGATATCCATATGAACCAAAATGGTGGTATTAATGAAAGAGTATGTCATCTGTCTTGTAAATGAACACCAGTGAGGGAGGGCTTAGTGTGTTGCTTGAAATTACTTTCATACGGAAGAAGACTGGGATCCATCTTTATGAGATAAGCCCCCTCCTCCTCCTCCTCCCCCCCTCCTCCTCCTCCCCCCCTCCTCCTCCTCCTCCTCCTCCTCCTCCTCCTCCTCCCCCTCCTCCTCCTAACAGACCACAGGATTAATACTCCTCTCTCTGACCTGACTCTAGAGACAGAACAGGACACAATGTGGTCCAGGAAACATAAACAAACCGCTGTGATGCAACGCTTTAAGGAATAAAACCTTCCTCAGTGAGTCCCTGTGCACAGCTAGCTCTCTCCAGAAACACAGCAACAAACCGCTTTCACACCAAGTACTTTGCCGTACTCAGTTCCCAGCTCTTAGTTCCCCCATGGAACTAAAGAGCCGATCGCGTTCACACCGGAATAAGTTCCCTGAGGGAAGATTAGGCAAACGTGGCCGCTGAGGTCACTTCTTCTTCTTCTGCTGCTGCTTTGGGTTTACTGGCAGGCCGCAAACCACTTCACGGCGTATACTGCCACCCGGAGTCCCCGGCCGGAAGTCCCCGGAGTTGGGGACTGGCTTCCGAGTAAATCGCCAGAACGCCGACACCTCCTCATCTCCACCGCTCCCATGTTTTATTTTGTGTTGCCATGAGTTAGTCTCTCTGCGTTGGTACGCAGGGCTAATGCTAATAATGCTAATGCTAATAATGCTAATGCTAATAATGCTAATGCTAATAATGCTAATGCCAGCAAATAAAATGGCGGCTTCACAAAACTTTTCAGAGTTTTACGGGGTGTGGTTTGCAATTCGCCCAGCCAATCAGAAATTGGAACTTGTTCTCCCCATTTCAGTCCCACCTCTCCAGCAGGCACTGAAAAGGGGGTAAAAGTTCTCATGAACTACGTTCTCTTTTTGGTGTGAACGCAACATTCCAGGAACTATCGGAACTAAACGAGACAAGTACTCCGGTGTGAAAGCGCCTCTTAGGCACACACGCAGACACGTAGAAGTACCACATCAAAATACACTGAACAAAGTACTCCTGTTTTCACTCAATTATTTGAAATGAAAGTTGCTTTCTATGCACACGCCATCCGTCCTTTCGTACTGGGTACACCAGTCTTCCATTATACTATATGATATAATATTTCATTCAAAAAGTGAAGTATTTATTTGAACCCGCAAAAACAACAGAGTTTTTGTTCAGTGTGAATTCAAACACAGATATCGTGGTCGGATAGTAACAGCAAGGCACATCAGGTAACATTATACACGTGTTAAACGAGCGTGAGGATGGGTTATGGCGCAGGATTTAAAGCGACACATGTCAAATATTTTCTGAAGCAAAGCATTTACTGGGTTAGCGAGTTTTGTTAATTTTCTGTACAAAAAGTCAAAGCCCCCCAAATAGATTCCCATATGAATTATTTAGGGATAATGTTCAAAGGACTTAAACTATGGATATGCCAAGAGTTCACCCGTAAGATAAAAGTAAAGAGAGCCCAAACTAAAGAGTAGGGACGTTTTGAAACTGTTCTCTTGTAGCTTTATGAAATATCGTCGGGTAACTCTTCAACATAATCTTAATATTAAGTTAGTTAGTTTAATCCTTGGTTCATGAGGAGGTTTAATCTGTATATGAAAATAGAACGGACTTCCCTCGATGCGCCGTGTTATTGAGAGAGAGCCGTCTACCTTCAGCTGGGTGTTGAACGCGTCGATCTCCAGCAGTTTAGCGCGGGTCTCTCTCTCCACGGCGTCCAGCTGATCTCTGAGCTGCTGTCTGCTGCTCTCCTTCTGCTCCACCGCCTTCTGCAGCGACGACAGGCTGTCACCTGAACGACACACACGCACACACACACACACACACACTACATCAAGTGGCTGCCTCGAGAAAAAGCGATCCAAATAGTGTTTGTATTTTCTTGTGCTTTACCATTTGTGTGCCGCCACTTTGAGCGTATGAACTTCATATTATTTTAACTGTTGAATAAAGTACTCGGAAGCTTGTTTTTGACCATCCAAATCCTTCTAACAAAAATCATAAATTCAAATCAGAGCTAGAAAATCTCTATACGAATAATCGTAAAAATAGAAATATGTCATTGAATGTGTACATTTCTTTATTTGTATCTGTTTTATATTAAAGTAGATCACCCGTTCTAGCCATGCCTCATGTCCCTCTGTTTCACTTCCTGTTTCAAAAGTGCTGATTCTGGGATAAAGCTTTAAAGAGGAGGGGTCTGAGCTCATGCGGGACCCGGCAGCTACCGTCTAAACTAAATGCTGCCGTGATGAAACGCCATATCATGGATCATCAAGGATCTGAAACAGTCTGGAGCTCAAAGGCTTTCTCTCTGGCCGGTTACACCACAAGGTGAGTTCCTCTCTACTTCCTGCTTCTTCACACACATGCTCTCCAGCACAGGTTAGCTCTGAGTGTTAGCATGCTAATGTAAACACCGACCATATTACGTCCAAAGCAGTCGGGCATTGTTTCTGATAGCAGCGTTTCTGATTGGGCCGTGGGTCCACATTTCAGATGTTACGTCATTTCGGACGCAAATCTGGATCAGCTCCGTTGTTCACCGTTTTTAGAGATTTGGGTACGGAGGAAAAGAGAGAGGGTTTATTTCCTGACGCTGCGTGAGTTCCCCGACACACCGGGGACACATGGTGATGGAGAGAAGACATCAACAAGTGCATTTTGCATGATAGGTCCCTTTAAGTTTAACATAATATATTTGTGTTTTCGACAAAACACAACGTTTAAAGTCTCCACTTGGACTTTGAGGAACTGGGATTGATGACATTTACAGATCATATGATTCATTTAACGATACATTGGCAGATGATTCTAAAATACATGTTAATAGTTGTAGCCTTAATTTGAACCCTTTCAGGCTCAAAATACTTCCCACTCTTTCTGACACCAAAGGGTCAGACATATCGTATGATGCACAACGAGTCATTACGCAGGTGAACACAGCCGATCGAGGCGGCCTTCTATGTGAAGAGTGTGAATATTAAGTGTGTGTTAGTTTGTGTTGTACTCACGATGCAAACTGTTCTGTTGAACCTGCTTCAGCTGGTCGTTGAGACCCTGTTTATCAGGAATTAACCTCCCCAACCACTGCTGGGAGTCCTGCAGCAAAACAACAGAAATAATCATTACGTTAGAAATGTTAACATAAAAGTATGTCAAAGTCGGGGAAATACTGAGTGTCCTCCTCCAACATGAGAGTAGCATGCTAACAAAGGTATCCAACTGCAGCTGTGAACATGACAGGATGTGTGATGACCTGGAAGAGCATCAGGACTGCTTGAGGCAGGTGATAGCTATGTGGTTAACATGAGGACTCAGCCTCTATGGAGAGAGACATCAAGCATGCTCATTTCTGACGTGGAGCTAATCTGAAGTAAACATTGATACTGCTTTCTGTCCCTCCATCTTGTGACTGTGACTCCCTCTCTTGATATCAGCATGTGAAGGACACTGCTCAGGAACTAGTCTCTGTATGTGATGACTCCTTTCTGAAGAGAGGATCAGACATACATGGATCCTGAGGCTGAAGCTCAAACCGGGGACGAGGGAGAGTTAACATTTTTGAGATTTTGAGAAAAAAAGTCAGGATTTTGAAAAAAAGGCTTTTTTTTAAGAAAAAGTCAGAATTTTTGGATTTTGAGGGGAAAAAAAATTGAGAAAAAGTTAATTTTTGAGGAAAAAGTCAGAATTTTGGAGAAAAATTCAACATTTTTAGAAAAAGTCAGAATTTTCAAAAAAAATCAGATTTCTTCGATTTAGAGAAAAACTCAATACTTTGTTCGTGACAGGATGTATGATAACAAGAACCGGTATCCCTCCATCTTGTGACTGTGTGACTCCCTCTCTTGATATCAGCATGTGAAGGACACTGCTCAGGACCTAGCTGATGCTCTGTATGTGAGGACTCCTTCCCTTCTGGAGAGGATCAGACATACACGGATCCTGAGGCTGAAGCTCAATAGTGATATCTTCTAACAGTCAACAACCCTGTTGTATACATGAGGAACATCCACAGTTTTTAAGCATGTAGATCTGCTGCTGATGTAGCAGATGCTAAAAGGACATTTTGTCTTTTGTTGACATCCGCCGTGTGTACCTGCAGCTGCTGTTGTAGCAGTGTGATCTCAGCGATGCGTGTTTCTCTCGTCTGATTGGTCTGCTCCACCTCCCTCCGCTGAGCCGACAGACGATAGCGAACGTCCTTCAGTTTGCCCTCCAGCTGGCACTTCTTATCGTTCTGGAGAGAGGACGGGGAGATAGAAAGTTATATATATTATGTTTCTGCTGATGTGCAGACATATTAGCTTTCACTAACGGTTTGTTTACAGTCGTTCTGTTCTTCCTGTTGTTGATTACTTCTGGCTCCCTTGTATCATGGCCTGTCAGCGGTGTGCATGTGTGTCGCAGGTGGGGGTGGAGCTGAGGAGACGATCAGCATGACCGGGGACACCGGGCCGGAGCCGAGGTGCTACTTAAGCCCAGCTGCCCGGAGTCACATGGCCTTCATGACTCTGTCTAAGCCCGCTGCAGGAGGACTCTCGCTGGGATCCTTCCCCCTCGCCCATCCTCTCATGTTTCCGGTGTTGTGTTTAGAACCATCGCAATAAAAGTGCCATGGTTTTTGGAACCCTCGAACGTCTCTCTCCGTTTTCATGTCGTGGCCTACGGGCCGGTCATATCAACTGCAACCAGTCCTTTTTGTATTGTACAAGCTAGCAGCTAACCATCAGCGGAAACAGTATTTTTATATTGTCAGCTTAGCCTTTATTAACGATGCAGCAGAACCAAAGGCTCCAAGACAGACATGTGTCAAACTCAAGCATATTTAAATGCTTAAAAGTGAACATGGTGTTGAGTATTGTTATTTCACACTTCAATTCGGAATCCATTTAGAATCCGTGATGTCATAACTGCATCAGCTGATCAGTCATGTACCTGCGATGATGTCATAACGGCATCACAGATACATTATGACATCATCGGCTTTGATGTTCGGAACCTTCGAAACATGCGAGAGGACTGCTCTGGTATTCCTCAGGGACAGCTCTCAGTCATTCGGATTTACTCGATTCAGTAACTTCTACTTTCAACGTACGAACAACACCGTCTTTCGCAGGGAACAGATCTACTAAAGACAGTTACCGCTTTCCACGAAGAAACACGGATTCGTACAGACACACTTCGATTATTCCAACTACGCACAATTCAAGTCAAAAGAAACGGTGCCATGGCAGGAGTAATCCGTCCAGTCGTGTGTGAGCAGGAAGCCGCTCAGAGGCTCGCGGAGCTCACGGATAGCTTCAGCAAAGCTGCGCTCGTGGATGTTATCAAACACTGGGAGTCCAAGTATGAACTCCTGGACAAGTACTCAAAGGACCTGGCCGCGAAAAACCAGCACTGGGAGGCGAGTTGGCCGTATCACCAGAAGATGGTGATCACCAGGATCGAGCAGAGGGAGGTTCTGATCAAGGGTCTGACGCAAGCGAACCAGTCGCTGGGGCAAGAAAATGCCGGATTTGTGAGAGTTGTGAAAGTCTGGCAGGAAGTGGTCCAGCAGAGGGACGCTGAAATCATGGGTCTGAGACAGGAGAAGGCGTCTCTCGCTCACAGTCTCTCCGTGTCCACAAACTGGCAGGAGAAATACAACGCACTGGCAGAGTCTGCAAAGAGCTTGGGAGAGAACAAGCCGTGTCCAGAGTCCAACATGGCGACACACGTTGACAGCGTTGAGGAAGAGAAGAATTCCCTGGCACAGAAGGTCAGAAGAGAAATGGCAGAGAAAAGACAGAGCTGGGCTTCTCTGAGCAAACTGATCAAGGAGAAACTCCAGAAGATTGAGGACAAGAAGTCACATCTGGAGGACATGTCCACAGAGGACCTGGCAGAGAAGCAAGACATCCTGGAGGAGGAAGTCAAGGTCGAAAACATCCTGGAGGCAAAGTCACTTCAGGACCCGGCTGAGGGACAACACCAGCTGGAGACAGGGACGGTGACAGAAGTCCAACAGATGGAGGAACAGGAGGAGAAGTCCACTGAGGAGGAGTCCACACAAGACCTGGTTGAGACTCCAGAGGTGGTGGATGATGAAGAGGAGGAGTCCACACAAGACCTGGTTGAGACTCCAGAGGTGGATGAGGATGAAGAGGAGGAGTCCACACAGGACCTGGTTGAGACTCCAGAGGTGGATGATGAAGAGGAGGAGTCCACACAAGACCTGGTTGAGACTCCAGAGGTGGAGGAGGATGAAGAGGAGGAGTCCACACAAGACCTGGTTGAGACTCCAGAGGTGGAGGAAGAAGAGGAAGAACCAGAAGAGTTCACCGACTTCCCGAAGACCGAGGCAGCAGAGGTCGAGCTGCAGGAAGAGGAACTTAGCCTCGTGGCAGCGGTGGCCATCAAAGACCAACGCTGTGAAACCACAGAGGTGGAGAAGAAGGAACCAGAAGAGTTCTCCTTCTCAAAGAAGACGGAGGAGGTCGTTCTGCAGAAAGAGAAAAGCAGAAAGAAGAAAAAGCAACAGAAGAAAAGGGTCAAGGACATCAAGCTGCAGGAGAAGCTCCCTGAGGCCCAGGCCGAGACGTGGCTTGCCTTGGATGAGGAACTGATCAACCCAGAGGAGTCCATACATGACCTTGCTGTTGAGAGCCCAAACTGCTGGGAGTCTAACTTCAGACCGATTTGGATGAAGGTGAAACCGACAGAGGACAGCCTGGCCAATAGAGACCAGCTCTGTGACGCCACAGAGGGAAAGGATGAGGAGAAAGAACCAGAACAGCTCCCCGAGGTATCTCTCTGGGAACTCCCAGCCGGAGAGGCAGGCCTCCAGGAGACGGGAAGCGGAGAGGAGAGGAAACGTAGCTGGGCAGCAGTGGTGGCCAATAAAGACCAGCGCTGCAGGACCAGAGAGAAGAAGGTGGAGGAAGAGGTGAAGGACCCAGAAGAAGTCTCCGAGTCAAAGGCCGAGGCAGGAGAGGAAGTGCTGCTGAAAGAGAAAAGCAGAAAGGAGAAGAAACAAGAGAGGAAAGGAGTCAAGGCGTTGAAAGCACCACAGATGGGGATTATTGTAAAGGAGACGGACAACCCGGACAATAGAGGCCCGAGCTGTGAAACGCCAGAGGTGACGGAAGAGAGGAAGGAAGTGGAACAGTTCCCCGACTTACCGAACACCGAGGCCGGAGAGGTCGCTCTGCAGAAAGTGGAAATGGGAGAGGTGACAAAACGTAGCTGGGCGGCAGTCCTGAAAGACCAGAGCTGCAGGATCCGAGAGAAGAAGGTGGAGGAAGAGGTGAAGGACCCAGAAGAAGGGTCCGACCTGAAGCAGACGGAGGCAGTGAGGGAGAGGTGAAGGACCCAGAAGAAGGGTCCGACCTGAAGCAGACGGAGGCGGGAGAGGGAGAGGTGAAGGACCCAGAAGAAGGGTCCGACCTGAAGCAGACGGAGGCGGGAGAGGGAGAGGTGAAGGACCCAGAAGAAGGGTCCGACCTGAAGCAGACGGAGGCGGGGAGGGAGAGGTGAAGGACCCAGAAGAAGGGTCCGACCTGAAGCAGACGGAGGCAGTAGAGGTGAAGGACCCAGAAGAGGGTCCGACTGAAGCAGACGGAGGCAGTAGAGGTGAAGGACCCAGAAGAAGGGTCCGACCTGAAGCAGACGGAGGCAGTCGAGGGAGAGGTGAAGGACCCAGAAGAAGGGTCCGACCTGAAGCAGACGGAGGCAGTCGAGGGAGAGGTGAAGGACCCAGAAGAAGGGTCCGACCTGAAGCAGACCCCCGTGGAAGGAAGGGTACGTATGCCGAGGAAGAAAAGCAGAAAGGAGAAGAAAAAAGAGAAGAAAAGAGAGGAGTATAATAGAGGCCACTGCTAGTTGTTTACGACGACAGTAGCTCCCTCTTGTTCCCCCTCTTCATCTCTCTTCTCCTTCATCTTCCTCACCCCACAGCCATCCTTCCTCATCTCCCTCTCTATCGTATTTCTGTATAGGGTTTTCACTTAAAGAAACACCTTCATACTGTACACCTCCATACTGTACACCTCCATACTGTACACTTCCATACTGTACACCTCCATACACCTCCATACCTCTCCATACCTCTCCATACTGTACACCTCCATACCTCTCC
The DNA here is from genome assembly GCA_036324585.1 of Champsocephalus esox. Taxonomy (NCBI): domain Eukaryota; kingdom Metazoa; phylum Chordata; class Actinopteri; order Perciformes; family Channichthyidae; genus Champsocephalus; species Champsocephalus esox. The sequence goes on from CM070497.1 coordinate 34,959,054, forward strand.
ATACACCTCCATACCTCTCCATACACCTCCATACCTCTCCATACCCCTCCATACTGTACACCTCCATACTGTACACCTCCATACCTCTCATACACCTCCATACCTCTCCATACCCCTCCATACTGTACACCTCCATACTGTACACCTCCATACCTCTCCATACCTCTCCATACCTCTCCATACCTCTCCATACACCTCCATACACCTCCATACCTCTCCATACCTCCCCTTCCTCCTTAATCTCTCAATTCTCCATCCACCTCAATCCTTGCTGCATCCACCGTATCCTCCTCCTATGTACCTCACCCTCTCTTATCTATCTTCAAATTATCTTTTTAAAGTGCTCTTTCATTTTGTAGAATTTAATTGCCCTGGCTCAAAAAGTCAGGCATTCGATTCAGATATGTTTTTTCTTTCATTTCAAATAAAATTTAATTAAAATTATAACAGTTTATGTTGAATGTCCCCACCTTACTGAAACATGTAGAGTATGAACACATTGTTGAATTATATTTTGGTGACAATAAAGCTAAAGGACTGCTAACTGAAGAGGTTGGGTGTTTCTCAATGTCGAGGACGCTCGCTTGGTAGGACATGAGTCAGGGTCCTTCAGAAGCGAGGCAAGAATCCTTCCTAGCCTCGGAAAACGAAGAATGGTGGAACAGGCTAACAGGTGTGCGTCATGTGCGAGGCCCCGCCTTAAATGGAGCTCGATTTCCGCCAAAGATTGGGAAATTGCTCCGTGCGCAAAGCATTGTGGGGATTTTAAGACCGGAGTATACACACGTGCAGCCTCGAAATGTCCCGTAACGAAGGACGCAGGGCTCGGTAGAATTCCAAGGAGCCTGGACATTGGAACAGTCCTTCGGCGGCACTCGATGACGTCGCATCTTTGAAATAGTGGCTCCGAAGCATCCTTCCTCGACATTGAGAAACACCCACTGTGTACTATAACTGCCCTCCACTCGTTTTTCTGGTCAACCAATTCAGGCAATTAGTCGATTCATTGTTTATAATTATGATTATTAATTTATGAACTGATGACCTTAAACTTCATTAACGACAATCTCTCAAGATGTGTGGTTACTACAAGTTCATGTGTTTATTTGTTGTCGTGGTTTGTTAAAGTTGTAACGCATTTACCTTATCCCTTTGTGTGAAA
>CM070497.1:34965215-34975215 GCA_036324585.1 Champsocephalus esox
TTTATGGATTTATTGTCAAAGCACTTCAGATATTCATTGCTGTCGGGATGTTAAGAGCATTCCATGGAATATAACACAAAGTGTATCTCGAGCCGGTTTCTGAAACGTACCCACCCGTCCTTTAAGTGCTTTGACAAAAATGTCATCTCTGGAAGCCGTGGCGCTGTAAAAAGCTCGACCAATCATCTGAGCCGGCTAAGGTAACTGGATGGCCTACCTGCCTGTCAGCCTTCCATCGGGGCACACACTTACCTCGTGCCCTCATTAGTCATGTGCGCGTTCGTGTGTCGGGGGAGGGGCTCTGTGAGGAAGGGGCAGATCTTTTCCGGCTGTGTATTTTCAAATTCTAGCGCACTCGAGCCGGTTTCTCCACAATTACCTACCCCACCTTAAGAAGGCAAATTAACTCGTCATGTTACAATTCTTTTGCTGCTTGCTACAAAAGGAAAACTGGCGCGGCTCTCAAGTCAGGAGTGAGTGACAGCAAACCACCGATCACAATCAAATCTCCAGAGCCGACGGACCCCGTGATTAAAGGTAGAAACACTGAATAAAGTGGTTTCACGTGTTTCTCCAGTTCGGTGCTGCTAACCGAGCTAGCTCAGCTCGTTGCTCTGATAACTTAAGATCCAGACGTCCGTCACTAAAATCCTTCATCCGGTTAAATATAGTTAGAAAAATACCAATTCTATCAGTAAAGTTCTAGAAAGGATGGTTTGGGGAAGGAAAAACGGTCTTTTCTTCAATTCCCGTATGTTTTCAAATCGCTGGGTAAGAAAATCGCAATGTCAGTTTTTTCCAATAGCGTGCAGGCCTAGTACCAGTAACTAAATGTTTTACTTAAGAGACAGTACTTGAGTTAATGTACTACCTACATGTCACCACTGATTATGAATGCAAATATTCTTCAGCCTCACACACAACCCACCAGCTGTGACCAATGCATGCGGTGTGTAAAAGAGAGATGAATATGTTCAGGATCTCACCTTCCTGTCGTACTCCTCCCTCTCCAGAGCAGCCAGCCTCTCCTGCTCCTTCCTCTGGAGCTCCTGCAGAGCCTGGCGTCTCTTCTCCAGCTCCAGGTTCCCGCGCTCAAAGTTCTCCCTTTTCTTATCCTCAAAGCTCACTGAGGAAGACATCAAAGAAGCAAATATATCAGACGCTTTATTGTCATTGTAAGCACGCAACAGAAAGACGTCTTGTAGCTGTCAGTGCGTGTGTGTGTGTGTGTGTGTGTGTGTGTGTTTGTCTGTGTGTGAGAGAGTGAGAGAGAGAGAGTGTGTGTCAAGGTCGCCGGAAGCAGGGGGGCCAGGGGGGGCATTGGCCCCCCCACTTTACGGCCCTGCCCCACATTCTCGCAGCAGCAGATGCAGCGGAACACTGTCCACATCCCGTTTCAATAAACGAATAAATTCCCCTCTACTCTAAAGAACGCCATCTGATCTAGCTGTGTATATTTTGTTATTTTTGATTGTTATATTCAATCTCAGTAGCTTCAGGCATTTTGGAAGCTTGTAAAGGGAAGAAGACAGCTCTCACTCGCCACTCTGCTCTTCCCCTCCCTCCGCTGAAATTGTAAGAAAAATGCAAGGCGTGTAGTGATCAGAGAACACGGCAGGGTCTGCTACAGTTTGTTTTCATCCGTTTTCAAATAAACAAAGTCTTGGCTTTCAGAATATTAAACTTGTTTCGGCAGATGATAAATACAGCTTTGAAGCTTCGGCATAATTACAGGCGGAGAACGGAGTAACTTGACGTCACACAAGTAATCCAAACGAAAATATTTTCCCTCCGTTACTACTTTGATCATTTGCTCCATCAGATCGATGGATATCCATCAAATCCAAATGTGGAGATCACTGCTTCGTAAATACCGGAGTTAATAACTGGAACTTTTCACAGAGTTCTGAGGGGTTTCAATACTGCGAGCATGTATTTTAAATCAGAGATGACAGTGGGGTCATGAAGCCAACGGAGTGAGGGCAGCGCCAGTTTGACAGTGATATGACGTGGAGGAATAATCACCTGCAAGCTTCTCCGGCTCCTCCTCCGGCTCCTCCTGGACCATCTTCTGATCCGACTGAAAGCTGTCACTTCGCACGCGCCTTTAAGACACAAACACAACATTAAAACAATGCAAAATCAGTATTTACCAGGGTGTATGCAGGAATCCTGAAGCAATGGAAAACCTTTTAAGACCCTCTCCACACATTTTAAGACCTCATCGCCACTTTGAGTTCTAACCGGTTACCATGGCGACACACTTCACCTCACATTGACTATATACAGTATTGATTGTCCTTCCTCCTTATCTTCCAACCGTGTGGACGCAGACTTGCATTTCCCCATAACGATGTTGCTTAGCAACCGGCGTAAACGGACCTTCGCGCGCTATCAAGCAGTGAAATGTGCGACGTCCTGTTCAGAGGACGTCAGATCCAACGGGACGCCATCAATAAAGTACACAGAATCACACTACACACCTACACAAAACAAGATACAAAATGTAACACCTTGGAAAATGCCCTTTAATACTATTTAATAGCCTTAATTTTCGCTAATTTATCAACTTTTAATACTTTTTAAGACCCCGCGGACCCCCTGTTTAGGCTCGATATTGATACTAGTCTCTTGCTCATTGTGCCTTTAACTTAAAACATGTTGGGAATCCGCAATCCTGCTTCCCTAGACACCTTCAAGTCTTCGTTAGACACTCACCTGTTCACCATGGCCTTTGACCCCTAACCCATCACAGTCCTACTGCTATTTATTTAATTTGTACTTTATTATTTGCCCCTTTTGTTTGTTTGTTCACCGTGTAACGCAGCCTTGGGCCTCTTGAAAGGCGCTATACAAATCTATGCACATATCCAACATACAGTTACTTAAAGAGTGTTTACCTGAATGTGGGGGGGAGGTAATCTGGCGGTAACACAGGCGGTAACGGTAACCCTGACATGGCCATATCTATGAGGTGCATGGCCAGAATGAACTCCTCAGCCGTCAGCTTTCCATCCTGGTCGATGTCTGAGAGACTCCTACAGGATAGCAAGGAAGTACTTTAAGGAATTATGTCTTTTAAGTTTCATTGGATGAAGATTAAAGGGTTGATTGTAATGTTCTGACCAGATGGTGGCCAGCTGTCCCTGAGGAAGACTGGACTGCATCAGGATGGTGCGAGCCTGAGGACCTGAGAGAGAGAGAGCATTTACAACCAGGAGACATGAGAGGGATATTAGAGGAAGTGATGATGTAAGTGTGTGTGTGTGTGTGTGTGTGTGTGTGTGTGTGTGTGTGTGTGTGTGTGTGTGTGTGTGTGTGTGTGACTGTGTGTGACTGTGTGTGTGACTGTGTGTGACTGTGTGTGTGTGCGTGTGTGTGTGTCTGTGCGTGTGTGTGTGTCTGTGTGCGTGACTGTGTGTGTGCGTGACTGTGTGTGTGTGTGTGACTGTGAGTGTGTGTGCGTGACTGTGTGTGTGCGCGCGTGTGTGTGTGTCTGTGTGTGTGTGCGTGACTGCGTGTGTGTGTCTGTGTGTGTGTGTGCGTGACTGTGTGTGTGCGCACGTGCGTGTGTGTGTGTCTGTGTGTGTGTGCGTGACTGCGTGTGTGTGTCTGTGTGTGTGTGTGCGTGACTGTGTGTGTGTGTGTGCGTGCGTGACTGTGTGTGAGTGTGCGTGACTGTGTGTGTGTGTGTGTGTGTGCGTGACTGTGTGTGTGTGCGCGTGTGTGACTGTGTGTTTGTGTGTGCGTGTGTGTGTGTGTGACTGAATGTGTGTGTGTGTGCACGTGTGTGTGACTGTGTGCGTGCGTGTGTGTACCCGTGAGGTGTCCACTCATCATCTTATCGTGGGAGTTGAAGAGCTGTCTGTATTTCAGTCTGGAGGACTGAGGAACGGCCCAATCACAGGGGGGCAGAACACTGCAAGAAGGACCAGAACAGTTACAGTTAAGTGAGGTCAAAATGAAAAAGTAAGCACATATAATGTAAGATTCAAAACACTCCTCATTCCCTTGAATAGTTCCATACATTCATAAGAACGAGGACAAAAGACACAATCAAGGAGAATCGGGATTTAAATTATAGGATGTGACCATGTTTTCTCATTTATTTATATCAGATCAAAAGCTTTCTGATTATGCGCCGTAACCTAGCAACGCAATGAAAAACAAACACATATATTGCAGGATGCAGATTAGAAATACTACTTATTTCCCGAGGGAATTAAGTTGCACAGCTTCGGTTTGCATCAACATAAATCAACGAAAAACATCAAGTTAACCGTGGACCATTTTTCCACGTGACCATTTTCTAAGCGAATATTTTCTCATTTTTTGTTATAAAGACACAATAGTGCACGTATTTCTGATTACGCGTCTTACCTAGCGACGTCCACAGACGGGCCCTTCTGCAGTTTGGCGCTGGGACGATTAAAAGATCCTGACTTGTTGACAGGCGGAGCTGAAAGAGACAGAGGACACTTGTGAGGTTGGGGTCAAAAATAAGGCAGCGAATAATCATAAAATGGACTCGTGCAATATAGAAATCGCAGGAGGAGGAACATCTGATAAAGGTTTAATAACCTGTACAGAAAATACAATGTTAATGTCTGAGGGAAATGAGTAATGGTTGTTCTATTGAAAAGATAACGTACATTCTCAAAAGGAAAAATGAAACCTTTGATTTTTGATTTGGGATCCGTTTACTCAACTTTTAGGGAATGTTAACGTGTCAAACAGGCTGAGAAATAACGATGGGAATCCTTGGGAAGGTAAAGAACTTCTTAAACGGCTGTGTGTTGGGGAATCACTAGCTTAGGTATTCAGCCTTCGACACAGTTCATCATTTTCTCCTCTCACGGTCTCCTTTCCCACGGCACAGTTCTACGGCCTTGGGTATTGCTGATATCTCTCTTAAGGGGAGAGGAGCTTGGGTATTTCTGCTATCTCTCTTAAGGGGGAGGAGCTTGGATATTGCTGCTATCTCTCTTAAGGGGGAGGAGCTTAGGTATTTCTGCTATCTCTCTTAAGGGGGAGGAGCTTAGGTATTTCTGCTATCTCTCTTAAGGGGGAGGAGCTTGGGTATTGCTGCTATCTCTCTTAAGGGGGAGGAGCTTAGGTATCGCTGCTATCTCTCTTAAGGGGGAGGAGCTTGGGTATTGCTGCTATCTCTCTTAAGGGGGAGGAGCTTAGGTATTTATGATATCTCTCTTAAGGGGGAGGAGCTTAGGTATTGCTGCTATCTCTCTTAAGGGGGAGGAGCTTAGGTATTTATGCTATCTCTCTTAAGGGGGAGGAGCTTAGGTATCGCTGCTATCTCTCTTAAGGGGGAGGAGCTTAGGTATTGCTGCTATCTCTCTTAAGGGGGAGGAGCTTGGGTATTGCTGCTATCTCTCTTAAGGGGGAGGAGCTTAGGTATTTCTGCTATCTCTCTTAAGGGGGAGGAGCTTAGGTATTGCTGCTATCTCTCTTAAGGGGGAGGAGCTTGGGTATTGCTGCTATCTCTCTTAAGGGGGAGGAGCTTAGGTATTTCTGCTATCTCTCTTAAGGGGGAGGAGCTTAGGTATTGCTGCTATCTCTCTTAAGGGGGAGGAGCTTGGGTATTGCTGCTATCTCTCTTAAGGGGGAGGAGCTTAGGTATTGCTGCTATCTCTCTTAAGGGGGAGGAGCTTAGGTATTTATGCTATCTCTCTTAAGGGGGAGGAGCTTAGGTATCGCTGCTATCTCTCTTAAGGGGGAGGAGCTTAGGTATTGCTGCTATCTCTCTTAAGGGGGAGGAGCTTGGGTATTGCTGCTATCTCTCTTAAGGGGGAGGAGCTTGGGTATTGCTGCTATCTCTCTTAAGGGGAGGAGCTTAGGTATCGCTGCTATCTCTCTTAAGGGGGAGGAGCTTAGGTATTGCTGCTATCTCTCTTAAGGGGGAGGAGCTTGGGTATTGCTGCTATCTCTCTTAAGGGGGAGGAGCTTAGGTATTTCTGCTCTCTCTCTTAAGGGGGAGGAGCTTAGGTATTGCTGCTATCTCTCTTAAGGGGGAGGAGCTTGGGTATTGCTGCTATCTCTCTTAAGGGGGAGGAGCTTAGGTATTTATGCTATCTCTCTTAAGGGGGAGGAGCTTAGGTATCGCTGCTATCTCTCTTAAGGGGGAGGAGCTTAGGTATTGCTGCTATCTCTCTTAAGGGGGAGGAGCTTGGGTATTGCTGCTATCTCTCTTAAGGGGGAGGAGCTTGGGTATTGCTGCTATCTCTCTTAAGGGGAGGAGCTTGGGTATTGCTGCTATCTCTCTTAAGGGGGAGGAGCTTAGGTATTTCTGCTATCTCTCTTAAGGGGGAGGAGCTTAGGTATCGCTGCTATCTCTCTTAAGGGGGAGGAGCTTGGGTATTGCTGCTACCTCTCTTAAGGGGGAGGAGCTTAGGTATTTCTGCTATCTCTCTTAAGGGGGAGGAGCTTAGGTATTTCTGCTATCTCTCTTAAGGGGGAGGAGCTTAGGTATTGCTGCTATCTCTCTTAAGGGGGAGGAGCTTGGGCACATTGTTGTTGCCAGTCTATGACCGAGCACAAGCCGCCATGAGGTCGTTTACCGTTCAGGGACGAAGGCTTTCCGATGGACGAGAGCCCTAGTGAGATTCAGGGTCCATGTTGTTCAAAATAAGGAAAAATGACTTTAAAAATGACTTTAAATAATATCCTTAAGACCCTCCAATATCATTTATCATAGATTAAAAGCTTTAAACTCAACACAGCTTTACCGGGCTTATAAAAAGTCCTATATCTCTGAACATCGCTCGTCTTTACTGTGAACCTTTGCCCATTCTCTCTCTCACTATGTTTACATGACAACAAAGCTAATTCCTTTCCCGTGAAATCCCTTTTTGGCATAAACCAGATTTGAAGTCCTACAATGAGAACAAAACATTTAAACCTGCATAAAACATATAACAGATAACGATGTGTAAACAGAAGCTTAAAACCCCCCAATTCCCACAGAAGCATCAACAGCCTTTCCGCACAGCCCCTTCCCCTGTGTGGTCGTTACCTGGGAGAGGGAAGCCTGGGATTGGCTGCATCATTCCAGTGGGAGGGGCTCCGTTAGAGATGGGGGGAGGGAGGGGGGGCGGGACGGAGGAGACGAGGGGGGGGGAAACCCCGACAGGAAGAGGAGGCAAGGGGAGAGGAGGCAAGGAGAGAGGAGGCCCGCCTGAGAGGGGGGGCATCGGGGGCATGCCTGCAGAGAAACACATGATTATAAGGTCAAAGGTCAAAGGTCAAAACACATTTGTACCATGTAGCCTTTTAGGAATCTCTCTCGTGCACTTTCTCATGCACTTTCTCAATGCACTCCGAAGCATTTTTCACCTGGTTGAATTTGCACTATCCTCCTTTTAATGCACAATGTCATCGTTGTATATTTTAATGTATATATATAATGTATATTTTACGTCTACTTTATGCTATTTTAGTTTGTTTTTGTGTTTTTTACTGGTAACTGTATTCTGTGTGATATACATTGTCTGTGTATCTGCACTTGTTGTATGAAAGGTGATATTCAAATAAAGATTAGTGTTATTATTATTAATACACAGTAGGTGTCAAAATGAAAATGAAAATGTGATGTTATAAAAGTAAATTAAGTGCTAGAGAGGAGCGACATGACTCTGGACTGTTTGCATTATATAGATATAACTTTATTCAGGGTTCGAATTACTCATTTGCTTTCGGGGTTTCGGTGCACATCCTGCTACTAAATATGTCACACGCACGCTCTGTTGGCTGGCGGTGGATTTTTCTGCGAGCGGCAGGGAGATCAATATACTTGTTGCCTCTTTGCAAATCTCACATCCACATTTTTTATGAAAAGCCATGGATACCTTTCATTCCATTTTCAGTGTTGAAGCCTCTTCAGGCTCCGCGTCGGCAGGCCTCTCCCTCGGTGTGGAGCTGTCACACTCGACCCTAACGCCGCTAAAAGTTGTTCCGTTCACGTTGTCATTTTTAGACTCCTTCGCTTCTTTGCTTGTGAATCCAAAAGCTGCGAGGCTTGGCTGTTTTTGTTTCGCCATAATTTCAAATACCGCGCCGGCATCTCCGCCGTAACCATGGCAACGTAAGTAGCGTAAAGAATGCAGCGCCGCCACGTACAACTGGCAACACGCAGAAATGTTGAACTCAAATACCTGTACTTTCTACTTCTTACACGTTGAACTCAAATACCTGTACTTTCTACTTCTTACATGTTGAACCCAAATACCTGTATTTTCTACTTCTTACATGTTGAACCCAAATACCTGTACTTTCTACTTCTTACATGTTGAACTCAAATACCTGTACTTTCTACTTCTCACATGTTGAACACACATACCTGTACTTTCTACTTCTCACATGTTGAACTCAAATACCTGTACTTTCTACTTCTCTCATGTTGAACTCAAATACCTGTACTTTCTACTTCTCACATGTTGAACCCAAATACCTGTACTTTCTACTTCTTACATGTTGAACTCAAATACCTGTACTTTCTACTTCTTACATGTTGAACTCAAATACCTGTACTTTCTACTTCTCACATGTTGAACTCAAATACCTGTACTTTCTACTTCTTACATGTTGAACTCAAATACCTGTACTTTCTACTTCTTACATGTTGAACTCAAATACCTGTACTTTCTACTTCTTACATGTTGAACTCAAATACCTGTACTTTCTACTTCTTACCTGTTGAACTCAAATACCTGTACTTTCTACTTCTCTCATGTTGAACCCAAATACCTGTACTTTCTACTTCTTACATGTTGAACTCAAATACCTGTACTTTCTACTTCTCTCATGTTGAACTCAAATACTTGTACTTTCTACTTCTTCCATGTTGAACACAAATACCTGTACTTTCTACTTCTTACATGTTGAACTCAAATACCTGTACTTTCTACTTCTCTCATGTTGAACTCAAATACCTGTACTTTCTACTTCTTACATGTTGAACTCAAATACCTGTACTTTCTACTTCTTACATGTTGAACCCAAATACCTGTATTTTCTACTTCTTACATGTTGAACCCAAATACCTGTACTTTCTACTTCTTACATGTTGAACTCAAATACCTGTACTTTCTACTTCTTACATGTTGAACACAAATACCTGTACTTTCTACTTCTTACCTGTTGAACTCAAATACCTGTACTTTCTACTTCTCTCATGTTGAACTCAAATACCTGTACTTTCTACTTCTCACATGTTGAACCCAAATACCTGTATTTTCTACTTCTTACATGTTGAACCCAAATACCTGTACTTTCTACTTCTTACATGTTGAACTCAAATACCTGTACTTTCTACTTCTTACATGTTGAACCCAAATACCTGTACTTTTCTACTTCTTACATGTTGAACCCAAATACCTGTACTTTCTACTTCTTACATGTTGAACTCAAATACCTGTACTTTCTACTTCTTACATGTTGAACACAAATACCTGTACTTTCTACTTCTTACCTGTTGAACTCAAATACCTGTACTTTCTACTTCTCTCATGTTGAACCCAAATACCTGTACTTTCTACTTCTTACATGTTGAACTCAAATACCTGTACTTTCTACTTCTTACATGTTGAACTCAAATACCTGTACTTTCTACTTCTCTCATGTTGAACACAAATACCTGTACTTTCTACTTCTTCCATGTTGAACTCAAATACCTGTACTTTCTACTTCTCTCATTTCCAAACAGCTGGTTCCTTTAGTCTGAATGTGTGTTGGTGCGTGGTCATTATTCTGTAGAGTCACTGCGTGCCTATTGGTTGGAACACGATCCGTGTATCCATCACTTCCTGGTCTTCTCTAAAGAAGAGGGACCAATGGAAACGTTGTCATGTTGCCAGAGTATTTTTAAGCACGAGTATCTGTACTTCTACTTGAGGAAAGGATGTGTGTACTTTTGCCCTCTGAGGTATTTCTGTCTGGTTTCTTACCGAAGCCGCTCTGTGGGGGGAGAGCCAGCGGTGTTATCATA